>QKWP01002413.1:20992-68401 GCA_003550325.1 Gigaspora rosea
GTTCATATCAGTATCTTGTGATACCGATTTGAGCCCAATTTGCCTTATTTCGACCTGTGTAGCATATCAAAAATTATTATCAGTATAAAAATTAGTAGCAAATTCTTGCACACAAGTATATACAGTAATTTGTTGTAATAACATTTCTTTACCTCTAAGGCAATATAAGGAGAGATACCGATCTTGAAATATATGATATGATATAATACTATGGAATTTATTTTATAGTGCTATAGCATTATAATGCCATAGCATTATAGTGCTATAGTTTATATATAATTTATATATTTTTAATAATTATCTGTTATGTTGTGAGTCTTATGAATAAATTAATAATGCAAATAGTGGGTTAGTAATGTCCGTAAAATTTTTTATTTTGTGTAACCTGAGTTAATCTGACCCAAATAATTTTACTCGAAATCACCAAATTTTAACAAATTTTACTAATAAACCTCTAACCAATATACTAAGTAAAATTGTTTGGATTGTAATTTTGCTATAATATTAGTTGGCAGTACTAAGTTTGTATTAATGCTTTGCAGGTTCAATCTGAGGTCTGAATCTGAATCGTCAAATTAGCTCGGGTACACAAAATGCAAAATTTTTTGGACACCACTAACTTAATATAATATAAATGATAGTATGTGGCTACATGATTAGTACATGATCAGTAAAGTAACTAGGATTATGTAGTGCAATAGAGTAAATTATGCGATCGAGGCCCAATTTTGAATTTAGTTGTTTTCTATATTATTAACAAGATGGCTTCTGACACACTATCACCAATCACAATCTATCCATATGATAATTATGCCTTTTCTGCGAGCATGTGCGATATGAAAAAATGGTTAATTATGCATATCGCATGATCATGTACATTCTAACAATCAGATACAACAAAGCATAGCAGATTATTGTTCGTTCCAATTTTGTGCATGTGACTTCAATATCTTAGTGATAAAGCCGTATTTATTGTTTTGCGATTTGCATATCAGATTAATTGATTTTTTAATAAAATTATAATGATCAGTTATATCACTATATAAAAAATACAATTTATATAAAACCTTCCTAATCTTAACTCTAACTACTAACTTAATTGCTGACCAAACCCTAACCTTTAACTTAATCGCTTACTCTAACTCTAAACTAAATTCTAGATTAATTATATTATTGATCGTAAAGATATTATAGCATAACACAATGAATGAAATCATATTAAAAAATGGTATCTACTAATGACAAAATATCATAACTCACCTATGTCGAAAAGTATTTCATCCACCAACGACAAAATATTCACGACTTATTTATGACGAAAAGTATTTCACTCCAACAATGCAAAAGATATTTTCAAATAGCACCAGAAAAGCGATAAGCAATGATCAAAAGATAAAAAAAATGTTAGTTATTGTAAACATGTTTACAAGCAAAAAAACCACACTTCTACAATAAAATCCACAATGCAATTACTTAACTAGTATTGTTACTGAAAACCTACTAGAATGTTTACACCTAAAAATTTTCCAATAGAAGAAAAATTCTATTTAACTGCTCTAATAATACCATAATAATACCAATGACAAAAAATATTCCACTCCAATAACGACAACACCAACAACGAAGATATTTCAAATAGCACCAAAAAAGCATAAGTAATGATTAAAAGAAAAAATATTAGTTACATACTTCTCTGAATACTTCAAGAACTAGAACAACAAAATCCACAACGCAAATACCCTAACAATATCAAAAATTTCCTACTAGAAGGAAAATTAACAATATTGGTCCCTATCTATAGCAACCCAGCTTTAATAATTGCACTACTAATGAAACAGAAAGGCATAGCTACTCCAATTACATCAACAGTAATTTCAAAACAATATGCGCCAAAAGCAATGAAAACCACACTGGCATTTGCTCCAACTACTGTGACACAAATCTAACAACAGCAACTATGACTATATCACCAGAAGCAATGACACGGTAGCGATAATACTATTAATGACGATGAAAACTGACAATTCTATCATCAAAAGAAAATTAGTTAATATAAAATAATAGAACAAAAAGGAATCTGATGATCTTAATTATGATTATCAATTTAGATTGTATTACACAATTAATGCATATGCAAAAAAATATAAAATTTATTTTTTATTAATAAAAAGATAGCACTATAGTACTACTATATTGCTATAGCACCAAAATGCTATAGTGTTACAACAATATTCTCTAATACTATGTAATAACATTAGTTCAAATTTAAAAAAAAGATTTTTTAATAAAAAAAGATAATATTCATAACAGTAATTATTGATCAAAATTTTTAGTATTTATTACAAATTATAATCATGGTTAATATAGATATGATTTAAAAGTAGAGTGTATGTTGATCATTTTTAATAATAGTAAAATTGTTGTATTATGTAGTACAGCATAAAAAACTTGCTACTATAGTTAAATAAAATGTATTTTTGTAAGGATTTTTTAAAATTGTGCACCTGCACCATGGTGCACCCTTCATGTGACGTACAATAAATATTTAGTGACCCAGTTACATGACGTGTATAATATAAAAGCACGTGATACTAACAAAATCGCAAAATCAACAATGTAAATAATGATATTTGTGTAACCTTAATATCACCCACTAACTATTTAATCACTACTATAACCGCTAACTAATCCTAAACCTACTCTAACTGCTAACTAATCACCTAACTCTAACCCTACCCTAACTCTAACCCTACTCTAAACACTAACTAATCCCCTAACCCTAACCCTAACCACTACCCCAACCGCTAACTAATCACTATCCTAAATCGATTATTAAAATCCTATTATAGCTAACTAACTAGCCAATCACAAGTCACAAATTCTCCAAATAAATGCATACAGAATCGAAGCTTAGAAAAATTGACAATAAATAGCATAATCAAACTTTATTGAGTATAATATAGGCTTTTAAATCTTTGTATATAATATTCTTGAAACTACTATAGTTAGTCTAATGCAAACCGATTTAATTATGCAATCATGATGTTACAAACGTACAAAATAATCAAGCAATACACGTGAACATACATGCTCGTGTCGTGAACATATATACAAAACAGTCAAATGAGCAAACATATATGCATGCAAAATACATAATTGCTAACACAATAGTATAATAATCCAATTTTTACCAACCTTCATCAACCCAATATAATTAGTCTTTTTTATGCAGAAAAGTCACTATGTTATGGTCTGGCTCCTTACAAAATCTGCAAGTGTATTGTCCATGTTTCTTCTTATTGCTTGTTTTTTGTAATGTAATATTTGTAGTATTTTTGTGATTTGTAGCTAATGATTCCTGACGAAACTATTTTTGAATAGCGAAATTGTTTCGTCAACACACTTGCTTGACAAAACCTTGGCGATTGACGAAACTCCTGACGATTGACTAAACTTCTGACGATCGATAAAACTCTTGACGAATCAAATTAACCAATATAATATTCAGTAAATTTACTATATTGACGCGTAATAATGCGTAATAATGCATTATTTTGGGCGCAATGCAGTAATTTACTTCTTTATAGCTAAATATTAAGTTTTTTTTTTAAATTTATATTTAAAGTTTCAACAGTTTATATAAATTATAATTTTAATTGATGCGTAATAGATTTTTTTTATACTAATAAAACTTTATTGCCATATTCAAAAGAAAAAAAATCTTATTTTATTGGTGCTTTTAATTTTAATAAACAAATAAATAAGCATATATTTAAGTAAATATAATTGGCCCTTAAAATAAATTAAAAACCATATTAGATATATTTTAAGCACGTTTGTTTTATTAAACATCAAATATTCTAATTACATCTTAATGATCTAGCTAATATGTATTCTAACTTCTACAAAATTCATGACGTGCCTTTCTAAGTGTAATAGGCAAATTTTCATTATTTGCTTCCAGATCAAAATCTATATCTCTTTCACCATCTTCATCTAAAATATCATCCAAATTATCATCCATACACATTTCTATATTTAACATATCTTCAATATTTTCAGTATCACTATTCTCCCATACATTTACCAAATCTGTTACTAAATATTTTGGATCAAAATTGAATACACTCTGCCCTTCGTTATTACTAATCATTGGTTCATTATCATATTCATAATTCTCCTCGTTACTACTAATTTGTGATCCTTCACTTTCACTATCTGATTCATCATCTTGAAATGCATTATGATTTAAGTTTACCATACTTTCAATATTAAGAAAATTAATGCTTTCTAAAATTTGTTCGATTTCTGTTTCAGTTTCTGAATGTTAAATCAGATCATCATCATCAATTTCAGTTAAAAAAGTTGACATTGCTACTAATTCTTGTAAATTATTAACAGGTAACGCTTTTCCATAAAAAGCCAATTCTTTTTGAATATTGGAGATATAAAAGGATCAGATTTGTGCTATTGCCTGAATTCGAGTAAGTGAAAGTCGTTGTCGTCGTTTTCCATATAACCAGCCTAAAGCTGAAAATGTTCTTTCACAGTCTGCAGAATGAGGTGTTATTGAAAAAATTTTAATTGCAAGATGTCCAATTGATTTAGCACCGGTAAAGTTTGTCATCCACCATAATAAAGGGGTATCAGCTTCAAAGCTATATGGTAAATCAAATCCATTTTTCTTTTCTTTAAATTGTCTCATATGTGCAACTAAAATTGCACATTCATATTTATCATGACCTTCATCTTTCCAAATATTAATTGCTGTTTTGGCAATTGATTGAAACTGTCGTTCACGTAAACCAGCACCTAATAAATAAATTGTATTAATATAATGTTAATTTAATTAAACTTTAAAAGTATATAAACTTACCACGATATCCTGGGTGCAAAAAATATGCTAATAAATAATTATCTGAATTAAAATCGTTCCATCTTTTATTAAAAGTCTGCATACAGTGATTTTTAAATCCACTAATTCTAAATCTTGGAACTTTTTTAATTGCAGCTGCCAGATAAATGAATTGCATAAAACAATCTGCTAAAGTTGTTGACTGGGATTCTAAGTTCATAACTGTTATATAAATTGGAGCTAAAATTTTAATTAAGATTTTAAGATCTGAAAAAAAAAATAATCATCTTAAAATTCGTTTCACTTCGCGATTTGTAATTAGTTCTGGATTATCATTCATAATCTAATAATTTAAATTTAATTAATTAATATTTAAATAAAATTAATATAAATAATTATGAATAATAATTTACCTTAATAAAAGCACGTTCAAGTCTACTAACAGATAAAATATGTTCATATGCAGAAACCCATCTGGTATCGACAAACTTTTTCAGCCCACCACCAGGAATTTGTAAGTTATGAATTGCTTCTTGTAAATATGCATTAGGTTGATGAGATTTTTTAAAGTAATTTACAATTTGACTACAATCTCTTATTAAATGTGAGCTAAATACATGTTCTAAATATAAATAATAAAATTTATATATATATATATTAAATATATTCATATTTCATATATTTTATAATATATAGTACTTACTAAGAATATCCTTAGATATAAGATTTACACAGTGCCAACACAATTTAAATTTAAATTTTTTGGATGCCTTTTATGAATTATTTGTCGAGCAAGTTTCATATTACTAGCGTTATCAGTTACAATTGCTGAAAATTTACTACATCCAATCTCATTCAAAACCAATTCAATTTTGTCTACAAGAAATTCAGCTGTATGCGAATTTGCAGAAAAATCAGATAAAGAGTATAGGTACTTATGATGCATAGGAGTTAAAATCATAAAGCTATAAATTGAATTCCCATTAGGTGAAGTCCACCCATCTAGTGCTACAAATAATAAAATTTGTTATTAAATATAAGAATAAATAAATTTTAAATATATATTACTAAAATTATACCTAAAGTAAGATTATCTAATTCATGAAAAATATTTTCACGTTTGACTATAACTTTTGAACATTCTTGATCCAATAATCGCCCAGATAATATTTCACTTGATGGTGGCTTATAATTTGGACATAAATTCTGAAGAAAATCGATATAAAAATGGATTGTCTATAACAGAGAATGGAATGCCACATACTACAAAAGCCTTTAATAATGAGCTATTTATAGAATTTATACGTCCCTCTGGTAAACTATCTAATTTTTGTGAAAAATAATTTGAAATACTAGACTGCTTATTGCTTTGTTTTTTTAGTATTAGCTAATAAATTTCCAGATTGTGTTTCTTCTGTAACACCATCACAACGAGCTACACAAAGTAAATATATTTGCTGAACTTGATCTTCTACTTTAGAACACTCTAGCGCAAGATGTGCCTCAAGTCTTGCTGGTTCACCTCTTCACCACTCAGTTAGACAAAATTTGCATTTAGCTGAAAAATGGCCAGCTGAATTAGTTCGCTTTGATAAAAAAACTCCCATACAGGTGCTGGTTGACGACCTCCAAAGCTTGTTTCATTTGATGTATTTAATTCGGATATAGAGTTTTCATTTAACATATTTGGTTCAGAAGTATTTGCCGGTAAAGTTGAGAGCTTGGTAATTTTTGTTTTTTTGAAGTAAGTGATAAAGACTTGACTACTTTAGACTTTTATTTACTGCTTTTCATCATGTATCAATATTGTTTTTTTTTTTTAAAAAAAAACAATTGCGTGTAAACAAATATTTATACAATTTTTTTATTTGTCGTACAATGTATTAGATTTTTTATCGTTATGTAATTGTGTTGATACCAGTATTTAAGATTTACAGCATAAAAGCTTATCGTTATATACAAAAAAAATAGAGATTACTAAATTTTATTATGCTTAACTCTGTCTAATCCAAATAAAAAAAAAAACTTACTATATTTTAGTCGTCTAACATAGGATTATGCCCATTTGTAATCTAGCTTTAACTTGTCTTAATTATTTGGGTATAAAAAGATAATTTATTACTAGCATTATTAATGTTTAACTGTATACGTAGATAAATATTTCTTTATGTTTTCATTACACTAGTTCTTTAATTTAAAGTAATAGTTACTTTTCATTATTGACCCATAACCCATTCAAGTTTATATAAGGTTTGTATTTTACTCATTATTATTTCTTTCGCTTACAAGCAAGAGAACCTTTGGCTTACTAATTCATTCTATTTATATTTCGTTGACTCTGATTACATATTTAATGCACATGTTAAATAAACTCTACTGATTAAACTAATAAATTACATCATATATCACCTGATTACAATTCTATTACATAACCTCAACAATCGAGTTCCAAACAATAGTAATCCAATATTCCCCAGTTATGATATATAAGAAACAGCTGTTGCATGTTAATTATACGTATTGTTACAAATTTCATATGTACTATACGTATATGCATATTTTAAAATTCAAGGAAATTAGATTTTATTAAATCACTCAAATTTTCATTTATACAAATTTATAACTGTCTACCTTCTTTTCAAAAGTATTTATATAACACGGCATAGTTCATTACACTGCATTTTTTTTAATTCTAATTATTCGTTGAAGAAATTTATTTTAAAGGCGATCTGCACAATATAATAAGTATTATAAATATGTTCAACTAGATATTTTACCTCACACAAGATTATATCATCACATAAAAAGTACATCGTGCGTACGTATGTATGTATATATGTACATACATGCGGTGCAAAAAATTTAAGAATCTCAATCTCTATATAGAGATAATGCATAAAATGGTAGCACATTAGAAACAAATTGCTTAAATTATCGATCTTAATAAAGTGAAGGATTTAGAATTCTCAACTCTTGCATACAGATCATATGCCAAGAATAATATGATTTAATAACAATGATTCAAGCATACTACTGAGACCTAGAAATATGCCGCTACTGAATTCAGCTTATTTCCAATATATGTATTAGATATCTTTAAACTAATAAAGTAAGTTTCTCATGCTAAATTTACCTTATAATTCATGTGAATTGTGAAATTTATGCTAGGCATAACTTAAATGAGACATATTTCTAGTTCAAACCTAAAAATAAACTCTTTAAATGCGTTCTAATAATTTAAAATTTTTATTTCTTTCATAAAAAATCAATAGTCATATATTTCGTCAATAGTCACAGGATTCGTCATTCGTCAATTCGTCAATCAGAAATGCTTTGACGAAATGTTTCGTCATTCGTCAATGACAAATGGCGAATCATTCGTCAGGTATTATTACTTGTAGCTTTCGATCTTCCTTTACCAACCACCTTTCAAGAATTCACAAGCATGGTGCCTTCAAGGTTAGATGAAGTATGTGTTGAAGTTTCTTGTTGTTCAATCAATTTATCTTCTCTAATACGAATCTACTCAAATAATCTTTGATTAAACTAACGAATTTATGATTACGATGAAATACACACTTATTACAGCAGCATGTGCAATACCCCAAACTTTCCCATTAAAATGCATCTCATTAATAAACACTTCATTTGTGGTTTCACCTAACTTATTATTAACAAATAGTTGTAACTACTTAAATTGACATTCGTTGTTTTCTGATGTGATACAGTATCTATATTAGTAATATCATTACTAAATCGTTAGTCTAAATGTGTATACTCCTTTGCGGCGTTTAATCGTTGGTCCCTTGGAATCCAACATTGTGCAATAAGCTGGAGGTTAAAGTGTGCTTTCTCAGTAATATTTAGTAAGTGGAAAAAATGCTGACATACAAGACCTTTTTTTTTCTGTAAAAAACATGTGCAACTATATGAACCGTTAATAAGAAGAAATATAAAATGATTAATTCTACTACTTGTAACTCTTGACAATTTCCAGATTTCTTCAATTGTACTCCGTTTCAAATTATCCAGAAGATATTTAGCAGATAAATTAATAGCATTAGGTTCGTCATCTATGTCTTTACTTTGTGAAGGCTTATTAATAGTAAGTAACTCGACCTCTTCAATTAAAGAGCAGCTAGCTGTATAAAACAATCTTTCCTTCATTTGCTCTATTAAAAAATGAGAAACTTTGATTTCAAATATCGTTTTACCAAAGATTAAATAGCAAGAAAAACTGTAACAATACTTGCTATAGAAGGAACACCACATTTCCATTCTTCATATTGCTTTCGTTATTGCTCTTCATTGCTTTGTTCCATTAATACTTTACCCAAATCACACAATGATGTATTGCTGCTTTTCGATTCTGGATATGGTCCAATTTTTGGTGATGGTAATTTAATTATGGGGGACGTTGTTAATAAAGATGTGACATGTACGAATAGACAAAAGTCATATGAAAAACAAATAAGAGATGCATCAACATTTGATAATAATAATACATCATATTTTTCTGTAGAAGAATATGAAATATTCCAGATTGGTAAAAAGATATAAAGGTTTTATTCTAATTAATTCACTGAAAAACAGCTTTATCTATATTATGAATAAAAATGTGAATCTGTTAATTTTCTTCTTATTATTATCTTGAAAGTTTAAAAACTTCGATTAATATATTTGTTTAGCAGTAAACTTTATTTTTTTTTCAATGATTTTATTATTACATAAAGTCATAAATGCAAAATTTAATTCATCTATTGAAATTTTATTTCTAATCTACTTAATTTAAATGAGTCGAATATAAGACCAATATATTGATACTATAGGTGTAGAAAAATTACGTCATTATGTTATACCCTTTGTAAAGACATATCGACACGTCTTTATAATGGATATTACCCTATAATGTAAATATTTCAGCATCTATAATTGACACTCTTTATGCATATTTATTATAATTCCTAAGGCTACGTAAATATATATCAATCATGGGAGCTTTTTTTATAAAGATGCCACATATTTTCGAAGATAATTCTGTCGCAAAGTTGACTAATAGTCATATATCTAGAAATGATAATCAATAAGAACTAAAGTAATTGTGTGATAAATTATAGTGTACTTTTATTGTTGTCATAAATTTAAAAAATATAATAGGTCGAGTCCAGAGAATATAAATATTAAACCCAAAGTATAGATTTCCTTTTATGATAGACATATTTTAAAGAATACTAAACTCCAATATTTGACCATATTATTGGATTTGCAATTTCTTCATAAAATATATATTTTATTGATATAAGTAATAATTGATTTGCAATCTGCAATTTAACTGACAACATGATTATCTGATGCTTCAAATGTAAGCACTGCCTTTTTCATACATATAAGCATTTTTAATCCAATTCACATTATTTTCTAAATACTTTTTGCTCATTTATCAAAAATATAAATTCATATTTTTTTTAAAAAATAATAATACAAAAACAACAGATTACAATAAACTTTACAACTTTCAACTGAACCAAATTATAAGATTTATTACATGTAACAATAGGGTGGCTAATCACCTAATAGAATCAAACAGATGTCTAGGCCCATTTGTTTTATATAACAATAGATTTTTTGATCAAATAATTATTATCATAATTTTATAATAAAAATTTAGTGAAAATATTTTTTTCTTTATTTCGCTTAATAATATTTTTTTTTCCAATTTTAAAAATATCTATCTTAATTGCACTCTCAACAACTCTATGTTTTCAAAATTTACTTAGCATATTAAAAATTTCAATTAAAAAATATATTTCAAAAACTGGTATAATTTGGCTATATATGTATCAATTTGATTTTTTTTAATTGAAAATTTTAATATATTGTGTAAACGTAAAATTGTTAAGAATACAATAAAGATTGAAAGAATTTAAAAATAGGAAAGAAAAAATTATTATTAAACGGAATATAACGAAAAATATTTTTACTATAAAAATATGTAATGGTAACGGTGATAATATTTTTGATCAAAAAATCTATCATTATTTGTTTGATTCTATTATAACACCATCTCCTTTAATTGTCACTGACGATTTAGCATATCATATTATTGGCTTACAATTGACAATTTAGGAAGAATAAAATGAAGAATTTTGTGTTCATGTAACATTTATCATAAACACGGGATATTTATAGCAAGATAAAAAGCTCGCACATAATGAATTTTCAAACTATAGATGATAGACTGTTAAAGTTAATTTTCTGCATAACTCAACTATTTCATAATTGAACAGTATTACGATGGGTTTTTTTTGTCATCCAATAATAATAAAAAAATTTAACTTTGTGATAGAACTGACATAGATATTATGGAATTATAACTGTTTAAATTTTTTCATGACAAATAATGCATTTGAACTATTTATTGGTATAATGAACTTTTAAAATAAAGAAATATCGTAGATTTTTAACCAGCAATATTCATTTTAGAGTAAAAAATTTTTACCTTTTGCATTAATTATACGGTTTAAATTAAATTTCTCACTTTAAAGGTATATTTTAATGAATTTAAAATTTGGGAAGGATATTTTGACTTTTAAAGGATTAAAAAATTGGTATAAAAATTTAAGTCAAAATTAAATATTGTTTTGTCGAATGCAAATCACATTTTTCATTGGTGATTCCAGAATTCACTGATCGGTTAGTAGTCATCGAACAATTACTTTGCAATTGTAATTTTTGTAATAATTACTTTTATTAAAAATTTTTTAAATCTTGCTTTTCACTTTCTAATACTAACGTTTGGCAATTCACTTGAATTTAACAACTTTTTACAATCGATTAAAATATTTTGAGAGCTCTTTTAACAACTCTTCAAATTCTTAATAAAATATAATAATAAATATTGCGCGATAATAATCATAATATATTAATTCGTAATCCGTGAGTAAGGGAAAGGATTTGATTAGTGATCAGCAGGGTGCATATTATAATCAAAACAATTAATACTCATAATCTGGAGCCATTTTTTAATTTTCTCGATTTCTGCAAAGCTAACATCTTTTGTGTTTCTATGAAAATTATAAAGGCGATTTTTCTCTTTCTAAAAGTGGTGAATTCATCAAAATTGACCCAATGGGCCGTGAGATATTATCATTTTATCTTCACGATCATATGAAATTTCTTTGCAGATCTGTAAAGAAATTTCATATGATCGTGAAGATAAAATGATAATATCTCACGGCCCATTAGGTCAATTTTGATAAATTCACCACTTTTAGGAAGAGAAAAATCGCCTTTATAATTTTTATAGAAACACAAAAGATGTTAGCTTTGCAGAAATCGAAAAAATTAAAAAATGGCTCCAGATTATGGGTATTAATTGTTTTGATTATAATATGCACCCCGCCGATCACTAATCAAATCCTTTCCCTTACTCACGGATTACGAATTAAATAATTTTTTTTGCCGAATACTAAAATATCTATTATACTGTATAAAGTTATTAATTAAATAAGCTGGCATATTTTTAGACTATTCGTATTTTATATTTTCAGTTAGAGCAGGGCAAAAAGTCATAATACGTATATAAAACTGAAGTTCATTATAGTAAGCCTTAAAAGTTGACTATACTTCGAAATTTCATTAGTAGAAATTTGTGTCTCAATGAAATATCAAAAAAAAAATAATAATAATAAGAAAATGTTACTTGAGCAACCAGTAAGTACAAAACGATAACTATTTAAGAACTTTATTAATTTACTTATTTGTTTTATTCATTTTTTTTTTTTCTTGAATTACACTGTAACGATTGTATGCTTAATGAAGTATCAAATAAAGAAGTTTTTACTTGAGCAACTGGTACGCACTTAACAAAATGTTTAAAGCACATCTTTTATTTGTTGATTAGTTTAGTTTATTTTATTTTATTTTTGAATTACATTGCAACGAATAAAAAATTTTTTACTTGAGCAACTAGTATGCACTTAACGATAAATATTTAAGCACTTTTTATTATTTTAATTACATTTCTAATTCTGTGAAATTATTGTTTCTCTTTGTAACTATATAACTGAAAAGATACTTATAACGATAATTTTGAAATGTGTTAATTGAATTTTGTTTTTTATATTTTTTTTACTAGTTTATTTTATTTATTTATTTTTTTTTTGACCATGCGGCAGTGCTAAGGGCAATAATCCATTTTATCCAATTTGAAGATGGTATTTCATACAACCAATCAGGACACGGGAAAAAATGAAGGCTCTCAAAAATATTGTAGACTTTTTAACATATTTTGTACTGGACAAAATCAGTTTAATTGTTAGGTATTGTGTCCTGTACAAATCGAATTGAAAGCCAATTGAAAGATTTTCCCTTGGCAAAAATCATATAATTTTATATTTAGGATGAATGTAAAAACTTTATTTGTTACATCATTTTAAAATTATGAAAATTTATATTTTTGTAAAGGCATAAATTATAAATTTGTAGTAGATATCAACCAAATTTTGTATTGTATAAATTGACATTTAAAAATTCTCATCGTGATTATATCCATTGTTTCTGAAAAATAGCAACAGAATTTACCAGACTGTTGAATATTCGTATTTGTATGGTATCAATCATTAATAAAATCATCGGTCTGAAAGATTTTATTTTTACAACGGTTAAAACCGAACATTACTATTAGTGCAAGTTAGTGTTATGTTGCACAACAGAAATCTGCAGATCTACAGATAAAATAGAGCTTTTGCGAATGCTCACAATTTTTGATAATGAATTTACGTTGCTGGCCGTGTGCAACACTAATTTGTATTCTTTATATACTCTTAAACAATAAACCATTTTTTAAAAGTCACAATTAAAACTTTCGCATTTATTTAAAAAATGGTAATTAAATTCTTTGAAAAACTTTCAGATAATTATCTTGAACTTCTTGATGACAAAGAAGATTTTAATATAGTCATTAATGTTGGTGAACTTCCAGATACCAAGATATTCCAAGCACATTCTGCAATTTTAAGATGCAGATCTTTATATTTTCGTAATGAATTGGCAAATGTCAGTAAAATTAAGAATAATATTAAGACACTTGACTTAAAAAATGTTTCTGTTCAACAATTTGAAATTATCATAAGGTAGGATTTTTATTTTATATACGATATATGATTTATTTTATGATAAATTGCAATAAAGAAATCTAAAATATAAATCAACTAATTACAAAGATATATTTACGGAGGAGTGGTCTTACTTGAAAACTATAATTCATCATTTATTTTTGAACTTATGCTTATTGCATATGAATTGCTTTTTGATGAATTAGCTAAACACCTTGAAACTCATTTAATTGAAGCAGAGGCTCATTGGCTCCGTTTAAATTTTACTCATATTTATAAAAGAATTTTCAAAAATAATAAGCTTCAAGGATTACAAAAATTTTGCAATGATATTATAGTAAAATATCCTGGTAAGATTTTTGAATCTGAAGATTTCGTCTCGCTTCAAGAAAACGCATTAGTTTCAATTATTAGTCGAGATGACTTGCAAATGGAAGAAGTAAAAATTTGGAATTATGTTATTAAATAGGGAATTGCCCAAAATCTAGGCTTACCATCAGATTCTGAAGATTGGACTCATGAAAATTTTCTAACTTTAAAGACAACTTTGCGAAATTGCTTGCCTCATATCCGTTATTTTCAAATATCTGGTGATGAGGTTATCGATAATGTGCGACCATATAAAAAGATACTTGAAAAAAAAACTTTGGAAAGATATATCAAATAGGCTTATGTCTTCAAACCGACAAATATCATCAAAAATTCTTCCACCTCGTTTAATCTTAACACCAAAATTGCCAAGTAGAAATACAGAACACTTTTCAACAGTTATCAATAAAGAACATGCCGCCGAAATTGCTTCATGGGTTGATAAAAAAGATAACATGTATTCAGTAATGGATAACCCATACGAATTTAAATTACTTCTTCGTGGAACTAGAGATTGTTTTACCAAAGATTCATTTTGGAATTTATGTGATAAACAAACACAACTAGTTGTAGTTATGAAGGTTAAAGGTACTGATGAAATCCTTGGTGGTTATAATCCTATTGGTTGGGATAAACCAGCTGGAAGTTCATTCTATAAGAATTGCAACGATAGTTTTATTTTTTCATTGAAAAATGGTACTATTCAAAATTCTATTTTAAGTCGTGTAAAAGAACCAGAATATGCAATTGATTGTGATTCTCGTTATAGTCTGATTTTTGGTGATGGCTGTGATTTATTTATGGAGGATAATTTTAACCAAAAGGATAAATGTTACAATCATCAAAAGTCATACGAAAAACGAATTAGAGATGACTCTACATTTGATGATTCTAATTTTTCAGAATTTTCAGTGGATGTATATGAAATATTCCAGATTGTAAAAACCTAAAATTTTTATGCTAATTAATTCATTGAATAAATTGAATTACTATAATAATCTATTATTTTGTATAAAATGTAATTCAACTTATATTGTACTGTAAAGTATCCCTTAAACCGTAATGCGGGCAAATTTGCCCGCTTAAATTTTTTTTGACTTATTATCGTAAAATTTATCTAAATTTTATTAAGTCATACCCAATATTCTCTAAAATAAAAGCACACTACGTGCTAGTTGTCATATAGTTATTATTTTGCGAAACTTCCTCAATGGTATTCAAAAAATCGCCTAAGTAGGGCTGATTTTAATATGAGATTAACGGTCAAATTTAATAGTAAAATGGATACTTGTCACATGACAATTATAAAGGATCTTCATGATCGTCACGTGAAGTCCCCTTTTATAATATAAAGTTTGCCAAAAATTCATCACGGCCAACTTCACAGAGTTGATTTTTGGGGTAATGCTAGGAAGATAAGGTGACTAAAAAATTTGGTATATTTTGCACCTATCGTGTGAACCTATGTTATTTATTTGGATCACTTCGAATATGCAATACTGCAGCCGTCAAGTGTGATGTGTGGTTTGAGATTTTAGAAACCTCTTATCCGATTTGGATCAAAATTTTTATTAAAAAATTTTTTTTGAGTGCCCTATTTTTGTCCAAATATTTTAGCGGGCAAATTTGCCCGTTAAAAATTACGGTTTAAGGGATAAAGATTAATATTAAATTTCCAAGCTTTTTTTAGAATAAGATGATTCAATTTAACTGTAAATTTATTTTTTAAGTCTTAATTTCTTATATTTTGCATAGATAATTTATATATTTAAATGGAACTTTAATAAGCACATTGTACATATAATTTATTGTATATATATAGTTATTTCTCTCTATTCCAAACTGCTGTGACTGTTAATTTTTACTATAGTACACCCTGTCAAAACTGATCCTGCCAAAACTGATAACCTTCCATAACTGATAAAAAGTTGATTCACCATATTGTCTTCATAATTCAAATCAGATAACCTGCCTAGTGTTCTGACCTGGTAAGTATTACCTGGGTCATTTGCAGGTGGGAGGTCAAACTATGGCCTACCCGAATAGTTAAGCTGTGGGTCACTCAGGGTTATCGGTGGGTCAACCTGCGGGCCACTTGTAGGTCTCCTATATGGGTGATCCATATGAGTTGGTTATAAACTATATATAGGTAGAACCCTGGGTCAGATAATAGTGACCTGGCAGGTAATAAATGCAAAATCTAAAAAAATGTAAATTGGAAAAATGCAAAAAATTGTGATAAATTAGGGCAAAATAGGGGTTTTTAAAGTTTTTTTATATTTTATAGAATATATATTTATGATCTATAGTAACTTACAGATCAATTGAGTTTAAGAAATTTTTATCTCTGTTTTTTTTTTTTTTTTTTGAGGAAAAAATTTTTTTTTTTATTGAATGGAAATCCTGTTTTTCTTTTTTTTTTAGCAAGCATAATTCAGTTTTTTTTTAGAATTAGACTATAAAATTTATTATATTACCTAGGTGACCTGGGTATCACCTGTGAGTGACCCGTAGCAGATTTTTCTACTACCTAGTGTTCGCCTGGGTGACCAAGTGACTCAATTTAGAATTTTCATAACAGGTCAGAACACTAAACCTGCGATTTCTAATATTAAGATATTGGGTTTGTATGGTAAAATTAAGTGATTTAATTGGCTCAAATCTAATTTTATATAACTGAATATGTATGTGCAATTATATTTAGATAGGATCATGTGACCATTTGACTATTAGTATCTTAAATCTGATAACCTCTCAAAGCTTATACAAAACCTTTCTACCATGAATACAAGTTTTGCAGGGTGAACTGTATATAAAAATTTGCAAATGTTCAGTTCTCAAAAGTTAAATATGGCTAATCTGAACTTTATAATGAAAATTACAAATGTTCTAGAAGATTTTGTTCAGTTTAGAGAGAGTTTAATAGTGTTCAGATTAGAGAGGGTCAGATTAGAAGAGGCAACTGTATCTAGGTTTATTCATATAAATTTAATTATATAAAAAGCCATATAGTGCACAAATTTTTAAAATTGTTCACATAAATTATGTGTACAATGTGCACAAAATTCACATACTTTTGGGATCAGATTTTATACACTGCTACATAACAATAATAAAAGATATAATGGCTAATAAAATGTTAATCATAGGCTTGAATCATTCTATTGACTAAAATTATATCCACATACATCAAAGAAGTTAGCCAAACTCAGTTCGTCTTGATCGAAATCAAATTAAGTTAAGCATTAGTTTTTGCTTTACAAGATTATTACCATAAAATTTGACTTATCGTGCTCAGATCGAGTTTAAAATCTGTTTTTTTTTTAAGAATTGAAAAATTTTTTAGATATGCAATTCAAGCATTCTTTAATTATCATATTTATTCTATTTATTTGCATATACAAATAGAGAAAGCATGTACCAAGATTTCAAATCCAATAAGGGAGCTGGTCACCTTCTGGAGCGATCTTTTTAAAAGAGTTAATAAAGTTATAAGTCGTCACATCCACATAGGATATTAGAACATATTATATGTTTTTATATGGTTTAGGTTAAATTTCTTCAATTAAATGTATATTTTAATAAAATTAAGATTTGGGAAGTGTATTTTGACTAGTAAAGGTTTAAACAATTGTTATAAAATTTAAGCAAAATTAAACATTGTTTCTTATTTCGCTCATTTCACTTAATTCGTAATATAGCATTAACAACAAAATGGTTACTTTTTTGGATCGTGTAAAACATGGTGAGAATTCATTGTTTATTATTTTGTTTGAATATAAATTAATGCCTGAGTAATCTTTCTTTATGACGAAAAAAGGTGCAATAGTAACACGATTGATTTATTCAATTTCTGATTAATTAAAAATATGCTTGAGTGAGGTGTTCGAGAACAGACTGAGTCTGATAAGTTATAAATCGTAAAGTTCTAAGGGTGGAAAATCTTTAAAACAAACTAAACCTAATTTACAAAATGAATCTTATTTTGTTAACAATAGCCACTTGACGATAATAAGAGATATAATAACTAATAAAATAGACATTTGCTAAAATTATATCCACGTACATCATAAATGTTAACCAAACTCATTTCGTCTCTGTCCGAAGTCAAAGAAAGTTAGCATGGGTTTTTGCAACTACATGATTATTACAAGAAAATTTGACTTATTGTGCTCAGATCGAGTTTATATCTGGTTTTTTTTTTTTTTTGAGATAGAAAATTTTTTAAACATGCAATTCAAGCATTCTTTAATTGTCATATTTATACGAATAGAGAATGCATTTAATAATATTTGAAAATGCATTAGAAGAGAACAGGTTTCCTTCTGACAACCTTTTTAAAAGAGTAAATAACTTTATAGGCCGTCACATAAATAGTGTTTAGAAATATTATATATTGAAGATGTTTTTATATAGTTTAAATTAAATTTCACACTTTAAGATTTAGGAACTATATTTTGACTATAAAGGATTAAAAAGTTTGTATAAAAATTTAAGCCGAAATTAAACATTGTTTTTTGTCAGTGTTCTCACTTCACTTGATACGTAATATAAAAATGTAGTTTATGAAATTTTCAATGGCACACTTCCTTACCTATGATATTTTTTTTAAATACTTACGTAGATTAAATTTTATCATGTCTTTCTTGGTTGATTGTAATGATAATTGATCTAATTGTGATAATGTTTGGTGCTAAATTTTTTCTCTTACCAAATTACATAGTTAAAGCATAATGAACATTTAAAATTATAAAATATTATAGAGTTTTTACACATGAGTGTTGCCAAAGGAAAACCTGCTATCGGGCTTTCAATTATGTTTTGTACCGGACAAAATCGGTTTAATTTGTTGGGGATTGTGTCCGGTACAAAATAAATTGAAATCCTGATGACGGGTTTTCCTTTGGCAGCAATCATATAATTCTATATTTAAAATGATTATTTTCATCTGTAGATTTATGAAAATTTAGATTATTATAATGGCATAAATAGTAAATATGCGTTAGATATCAGCCAAATCTCGTATTGCATAAATTGACATTTAAAAATTCTCATTTAGATTATATAACCGGGTTTAAATTGTCACCCCAAAAAATTTCAGATTATATGATTTAATATATTATGTTTATTAATAAAATTTCCATCTGTTAAATTTTTTGAATATGTGATTGATGTAGACGGTATTAAATTTTTTTTTTTTTGGTAGCGATTTAACCGGGTGGCAATCAAATCGCCGACAATCACTTCACAGACATCAACATACACCGACAATCATTTTAGCGACAAGCTTTTTTTACCAACACAAAATTCTCTGACACTTGATTTACCGACAAGTTCTTTTCACCGACAAGTTGATTTTACTGACACACACTTCACCAACAGTTACATTTACTGACAAAATCAACTTACCGACAAGCTCATTTTACTGAAAATAGAATATATCGACAAGCTTATTATACCAACAATACTATGTGCGCACTGGACGTTTTTTGTTTATATTATTTGATAACTTTCTAATCATGTGATAACTCAATTTCTGATTTTATTTCTTTTTGCATAACTCATTAATTCATATTAGTGAAAGTTAATGAAAAAAAGATTTAGCGAAGGAAAAAAGTAAAAAAAGTTAAATGAAAAAAATGATGAACGAAAGTGGAAAAGCGAACGTAAAAAAAGAGTAAAAGTGAGTCTAATGATTAGAAAGACCGAATAATATATATGAAAAACGACAGTGCTTACGTCGGACCTTACGGATAAAAATGTTATCAGTTAAGTTGTAATGAAAACTGATTGTTCGTAGGGAGCATATAAATGACTGGCAAAATCACGTGATTTATATAGTAACCTAGCGATAAATCAGTTATCATCCACAACCTAACCAATAACAAGTACTTATTGTCACGGCTAATGCTGAAGTTATGATCTATTTTAATATAAAATTTTAAACTTTTCTTTGGATGTTTTTTTTTCGTCTTTTTTTATAGGGTTAGGGTAGGGTTTGGGTATAGGTTTCATATTTATAGAGTATATGTGGATTTTAGCAGGTCTTATAGTTTCAAATCGAGACCCTATAACTTCAGCATCAACAATGATACTTAAGGCATCTGGCGAATTGATTGTTTGTCGGCGAATTGTTTGTCGGTGAATTGTATTGTCGGCAGAATAATCTTGTCAGTAAATTCTATTTTTGGTAAAATGAGCTTGTCGGTAAGTTGATTTTGTCGGTAAAATTAACTGTCGGTGAAGTGTGTGTCGGTAAAATCAACGTGTCCGGTGAAAACATGCTTGTCGGCAAATCGAGTGTTGGCAAGTTATTAGTCGGTAAAAAAAGCTTGTCAGTAAAATGGTTGTCGGTGTAGTGTTATGTCTGTGAAGTGATTGTCGGTGAAATAATACGAATCCGATTTAACCCAGTTAATTAAATCTATCGTTTCAGTAAAATAGACATCGTAATATTCGTATCGGTATGGCATTCATCATAGGTCGGAAATATTTTAATTTTACACCAGTTTAAACCACACCGATCTTGAAATAAAAATAAAACTAGATCTACATAGTGCAAGATACGTAGTGTTATGTTGCACAACAGAAAAACTACAGCTAAAATAAAGATTTCCATATTTTTTATAATTTTTCGAACTGAATTTTGCGCTGCTGTATGCCACACTAACATGTAATATTTATATACGCTTAAACAATAAAAAAGACTACTTGCTTAAAACTTTTAAAAAATGGTAATAAAATTCTTTGAAAAACTTTCAGATAATTATCTTGAACTTCTTGATGACAACGAAGATTTTAATATAGTCATTAATGTTGGTGAACTTCCAAATACCAAGATATTCCAAGCACATTCTGCAATTTTAAGATGCAGATCTTTATATTTTCGTAATGAATTTGCAAATGTCAGGAAAAATAAGAATAATATTAAGACACTTGACTTAAAACATGTTTCTATTCAACAATTTGAAATTATCATCAGGTAGGCTTTTTTTTATATACGAGATATGATTTATATTTTCATAAATTGCAACAAGAAATCTAAAATATAAATCAACTAAATACATAGATATATCTACGGAGGGGTGGTCTTACTTGAAAATTACAATTCATCATTTATTTTTGAACTTATGCTTATTGCATATGAATTTCTTTTTGATGAATTAGCTAAACACCTTGAAACTCATTTAATTGAAGCAGAGGCTCATTGGCTTCGTTTAAATTTTACTCATATTTACAAGAAACGTTTCCAAAATAATAAACCTCAAGAATTACAAAAATGGTGCAATGATATTATAGTAAAATATCCTGATAAAATTTTTGAATCGGAAGACTTCGTCTCGCTTCAAGAAAACGCATTAGTTTCAATTATTAGTCGAGATGACTTGCAAATGGAAGAAATAAAAATTTGGAATTATATTATCAAATGGTGAATTGCTCAAAACCCAGGCTTACCATCAGATCCTGAAGATTGGACTCATGAAAATTTTCTAACTTTAAAGACAACTTTACGAAATTGCTTGCCTCATATCCGTTATTTTCAAATATCTGGTGATGAAGTTCTCGATAATGTGCGACCATATAAAAAGATACTTGAAAAAAATCTTTGGGAAGATATATCAATTAAGTTTATGTCACCAAACCGACAAATATCATCAAAAATTCTTCCACCTCGTGTAATCTTAACACCAAAATTACCAAGTAGAAATACGGAACCAATTTCAACAGTTATCAATGAATCACATGCTGCCGAAATTGCTTCGTCGATTGATAAGAAAGATATTATGTATTCAGTAATGAATAACCCATATGAATTTAAATTACTTCTTCGTGGAACTAGAGATGGGTTTACCAAAGATTCATTTTGGAATTTATGTGCTAAACAAACACAACTAGTTGTAGTTATGAAGGTTAAAGGTACTGATGAAATTCTTGGTGGTTATAATCCTATTGGTTGGGATAAATCAGTTAAAGGTTTTAGAAATTGCAATATAGTTTTATTTTTTTCATTGAAAAATGGTACTATTCAAAATTCGATTTTAAGTCGTGGAAAGATCCAGCATATGCAATTCTTTGTCATAGTGGCGATGGCCCAAAATTTGGTGGTGGCTGTGATTTAGCAATGTTGAATAATTTTAATCGAAATGATAATTGCTACAGCCATCATATGGGCGGATTTGGGCTGATCCGGGTGATATCTGTGAATAACGTGATTAAGATTTTCAAAAAATAAATAACAAATTACACCAATCAGATAGCTTGTGTGATGTTTTCGAATTATATTATTAAGATCTTCAACAAACGATTAACAAGATTCTATCTTTCCTAGCCAATTAAGAACCAAGGTTAGACGTTGGAGATGAGGTGGAGATGAGGTGGAGATGAGGTGGAGATGAGGTGGAGAGGGGTTTCACCAGTAAAATTAGAAGAAGTAGAATTTAAATCAACATAGTTAATTTGAAGTACATATTTAATAAATATATTTATTTTTTTAATAATAGTAACTTTCTGCGACCAAACAACACTAAAAAAAAACCCAAACAACCCAGCACAAGTAAACGGCCAAACAACACAACAAAAACGACCAAACGATACAAGTATAAAAACAACTTGGGTTTTATTACCACCTTGTTGAATGTACGTTAATTCGCATTGCTAGTAGTACCTAAAGACTCAAAATGCCGCCTAGTTCAAAAACACTTCAAAGTATTTCTTCAACCCGATATTCGCCAACTGAAAACTTACCAAAATGTCATCCTTTAACCCGTTACCCCCTTCAAGAAATTCAGCAACAAAAAAATATACAAACCAATTCCTTAGAAGTTGTTGATAACTATCCAAGCATTCATGTAACTAGATTTGATGGAAATAAAAAAACAAAATACCTTTATAAAATTTTTCGTCTTGGTTATTATCCGCCAAATGTCAAACAAACAGTGCGAAGTTGTTATTTAATCCCTAATGGATATTTAGTTAGTATTAAAATTCGTGGTATAGATATTATGGCCGAAACCCAATATGATTCCAATGACAAAGTAATATATACATTAACTTGGGACGGTTCTAATGGAGAAAAACAATCTGTATCAAGCAATAGATCTGCGAGTAACGTAGCGACCTTATTTTTACAAGTTTGTATTAATAATTTAATAATTACCTTACATGTATATATAGTATTGTATATATAGTATTATACTTACTACGTATTTGTAAATAGAAATTATATAATAATAACAAGTCTGCGCTTTCTGGTGTAATACTTTTTGGATTTGATCTTGAATGTTTGGCAAAAAGACGAATTAATAGTGATAACCAATGTCAAGTTCAAATTCAAACAAATAAACCTTTTCATCAACTTAAATCCGAGTCACAAAAAAAAAAAAGACTTCAAACTTTAGCTTCTGACATTTATAATAGAGTTGAATCAGCACTTAATTTACATAATTTTTATGATTCAAAATTAGCACACGTAGAATTAAGAGTAAATGGATCACCTATTAGATTTCAAGACATAAATTTAAAAAAACCCCAATTACAAATTTTAGATTCAACAGTTCGAGCATGTGATGAGCTTCTAGTTTCTCGTGACGGATATCGTCGACTTGCAGCTGTTATGCCCGAAATGGAGCGTGAATACGAGGTTGAAAAATGTCGACATGAAATAACAAAAACTATGAATGATGTAATTCCAGTTCACACAGTTCAAATAAATTCCTTAACTCCTAATGGGGCTTATCGATTACTTAAAGACATTTTAAATGTTTTAATTTCTAAATTAGCATACGGAGATTTGGCAATATTAAAAGTAGGGGACGTAGTTCATATTAAATTAAGTGGTGATGGACGGCAGGTCGGTAAACACCATAATCATGTAATGTTTACTGCCTGCATATTAAATCAACATGATGCAGTTTTAAGTCCATCAAACCAACATTGTATTTTTCTTTATAGCGGTATAGAACAATATGAATCTCTTCAACAAGCTTTTAGCTTTTTAATTGAAGATTTATTAACTTTAAATACTGAAGGAATTACTGATTCGAATAATAATCATTGGCCAATTGAATTTTGGTTTGGCTCTGACTGGAAATTCATGTCATTAGTACTTGGCATTAAAGGACCAACAGCTGTTCATTTCTGTTTATACTGCAATTGCAAGAATACTGATCGTTGGAATATGGATTTAGATTACGAAAATTCATGTAATACTTTGGGTCGCAAAAATTCAAACCTTTTACCTTTTTTAGAAAATCAACATTGTATTCCAGATGAGTTGCATGTAATGCTTCGAATCACAGATGTTTTATTTGAATGCCTTTTCTTAGAATTATCAACTGAACCTGCATTTAATAGACGATCAAAAAATAATACTGCAACAATTCGGGAGCAAGTTGAGTTAACAATCCATTCTCTTGGTATCAATGTATTCAAATTTAAGGAACCCGAAACTTCAAAAGGAAAATGGCATTGGACATCACTAATGGGGCCCGATAAGTTGGTTCTTTTAGAAAAATTTCCAATTGAATTATTTGTTCCGGGTCAAAGAGGCAAGGATATACAAACACTTTGGCATGAGTTTTATTTTTTGTACCAAACAATGCGTAAGAGTGATCTAACAGATGATGATATCATTAAATTTGAAACTTCAGCACGACAATGGGTTAAAAATTTCTGCCGACCAACAATTGAAACTAAAGAAGGTAAAATTTTACAAGTAGGACTATATCATCGTGATGACGTTACTCCTTACATGCACGTACTCGCATGCCATATTCCAAAATTTATAAAATATCTTAAAACAAAAAAATTAAGTCTACGATGGTTTTCATGTTCAGGTGTCGAGAAAAAAAATCATAACCATGTTCAGTTATTTTATGGCGGCACAACAATGGGTGGTGGTAATTCTTTAAAGTCTGTAGCATATGAAATATGTTCATATGAAAATAGACAACTTTATTATCAAATTAATGAAACACCTCTATCTTATTCTAAAAAAACAATAAATTTTAAACTAAAATAAATTCAGACTACAACTATATTTCGCTTACAAATTTCAAATGTAAACTTCAAAAGTCCATACGCCCATGTATAAGTTCCTTCATTATATTCTTCTTTAGTTGCTCGTTCTTCCCAAAAGAACCCAAACTCAGCTTCGACCGTTTGTTGCGTTTCAGGTTCCTTCTTTTCAGTTGTTACTTTAACCTCACTTCCTGTTTTCGTTTTTTTTTCTCCCCAGCCAGGGTGCGCAAAAATATAGCCGATCTTTTGGTAGCCCTCCTTTCCCTTATATATACATTTATACTTTCGCTGGGTTAACCGGTATTCGAAGCCTGGTTCTTGGTGAAACACATAAAAAAAAAGATTTTCAGGACAGTGTATGGTAAACTGTTTGAATCCTTGGGCCGTTCGGTGACTATGAAGGCGGGACTTTACATTCGCAAGAAAAACTGACCGAAATTGGCACAAGCACCAACTAGAGGGAAGTTCAAACCCAGAACTGTGAGGTACGACACGGTTACATGTGTGTTTTTTTGTTTCATGAGATATTAAAGACCTCCTTGTTGAATAAGTTTTAGAACATAAAAGACAATTAAAAGGTTTAGACGACATTGCTGCACTGATTATTTTTATCAAATTAGTGTAACCATTAAGATATCACTGATCACATTTTTATTAACATTTTTTTTATCACGTAGATCAGCTAAAATCCGCCCATATGTCAAATTTCATATGAAAAACGAATTAGAAATGACTCTACATTTAATTCTCAGGGAAATTCATGGTTTTCAGTGGAAGAATATGAAATATTTCAGATTGTAAAAACATAAAATTTTTGCTAATTAATTCATTGAGCAGCTTTATCAGTAATAATCTATTTATTGTATAAAATACAATTCAACATATATTGTACTTTAAAGTATAAAGATTAATATGACTTTTACAAGCTTTTTCTAGAACAAGTTGAATTATTTAACTGTAATTTTGTCTTTTAAGTTTTAATTTCTTAAATTTTACATAGAATAGGATAATGCACAGCATTGTGTGTCCGAAGCGCAATAACAACTAAGATCTAATTTCATTTTTTGATGCAACACAAATCAAAACAACACGATGAATCAAAAATGTAACTATTATACGCATGCGGACAGACACCAAATACAGAAGTTACATTTTTGATATTACTATTATTGATGAATCAAAATTGTAACTTTGTATCACCTTACGTAAACATATAAAGTCCTCCGCTACGCTCCGGACAATAATTTATATATTTAAACAAGCTTTCAGTTTGATATACAATTCAAATGATGTATTCCTTTCGAAAAGACAATTACAAATCCGATATATATTATTACGTTTTAATATTTTTGAGAATAAGTAAATATTTCGAACTACGAATGCTTCTCCTGTGTTAACTGCAATAGTCCAAATAGTGATTTCCTTCAGCAGATGACCATATACCTACGTACGCGAGAAATGATTCTGTCAATGAATACTTATAAATTGTTTTATTGAAAATTTATGCTATTTTGAAATTTTACTTTATAGTATTTATTTTAAAAAGTTCGAAGGCAATTTTACCAAGTCTAATTTATTATCACCTCAATTAATGTATTTATTAAAACTATATTTCGGAATGTCATCTGGAAGTCAAATGTTAAACTCAATAATTTGCTAATCATGTTAAGTTTTTGTTTTTATCATAATTATTTACTTATCATTACTTTACGCAAAAAATAGTAATCAGAAATAATAAATAATAATACTTTACTAATCTTACACATCTCTACGCTTGACTGAATATTTAGGCCACGCAAAGTTGATTTTTCTTTTTGCATTACATGGAATCTGAAAACTTGTGACTTTTTTTTTAATTTACAATAAATTAATATAATAAAATTAACACCTAAGGTTATGCAAGGTTAATTTTTCATTTTGCGCAATAAGGAATCAAAAAATCGGGTCGGCAGTCATATTTTTTCCGTCAATTTTATCGGGAAATTGATGTCTCCTTCAGGTGACACCGGATGAGAATAGCGGAAAAAAATAAATGTCAAAAATCGAACAATCGGCACAATTGAAATCTAAAAAAAAAAAAATTAAAAAATGGTCGGCGTGTAATGCAAACGAAAAATCAACCTTGCGTGGCCTTATTTTCCACTAATTAAAATTGAGCGCAGACCTCTTAATTTAGATGCTTGAGATCACCTTAAATAGACTGAGTTTAGTTCTCAAGCATCTTAATCAATTTATTAATAATGATTCTGATGACGTTCAAGCATCACAATTAATGACAATATTAATTGAATTAAATGCTTGTTGCAACAGCAACAGAGTCAATTTATCGAATCATTAGCGAAAGTTGCTTTACAGCAACAAAAAGTAATTTTTTTAAAAAGATGTGTTGTATTCATTATATTCGTATCAAGACATCGGTCATTTGTTTTAAAAGCTCTGAGCATTAACAACAAAATAATTACTTTTTTGATCAAGTAAAACATGGTGAGAATTCATTGTTTATTATTTTGTTTGAATATAAAGTAATGCCTGAGCGACCTTTCTTTATGACGAAAAAAGGTGCAATGGTAACTTACTTGACTGATTTATTCAATTTCTGACTAATTAAAAATATGCTTGAGTGAAGTGCTTGAGAACACCCTGAGTCTAGCAAGTTATAAATCATAAAGTTCTAAGAGTGGTTTTCTTTTTGTAGAACACAAGAAAAATCTTTAAAACAAACTAAAACTGATTTACAAAATGAATCTTATTTTGTTAACAATAGCCACTTGACGATAATAAAAAATATAATAACTAATAAAATGCTAATAACTGACTTAATCATTTTATTTATTAAAATTATATCCAACGTACTAACCAAACTCATTTCGTCTCTGTCCGAAGTCAAAGAAAGTTAGCATGGGTTTTTGCAACTACATGATTATTACCAGAAAATTTGACTTAACCTGCTAAGATCGAGTTTGAAATCTGTTTTTTTTTTTTTTTTTTTGTGAATTGGCATATAGAAAATTTTTTAAACATGCAATTCAAGCATTCTTTAATTGTCGTATTTATACGAATAGAGAATGCATTTAATAATATTTCAAAATTCATTAGAAGAGAACAGGTTTCCTTCTGGACGATCTTTTTAAAAGAGTAAATAACTTTATAAGTCGTCACATAAATAGTGTTTTAGAAATATTATATATTGAATATGTTTTTATATAGTTTAAATTAAATTTCACACTTTAAGATTTAGGAAGTATATTTTGACTATAAAAGATTAAAAAATTGGTATAAAAATTTAAACCGAAATTAAATCACTTCACTTGATACGTAATATAAACATGTACTTTATGAAATTTTCAAGCACACTTCCTTACCTATGATATTTTTAAATACTTACGTAGATTAAATTTTTATCATGTCTTTCTTTGGATGATTGTAATGATAATTGATCTAATTGTGATAATGTTTGGTGCTAAATTTTTTCTCTTACCAAATTACATAGTTAAAGTATAATGAACATTTAAAATAATAAAATAATAGAGTTTTTACACATGAGTACTGCCAAAGGAAAACCTGTTATCGGGCTTTCAATTATGTTTTGTAGCGGACAAATTCAGTTTAATTTGTTGGGGATTGTATCCGGTACAAAATAAATTCTTTGGCAGCAATTATATAATACTATATTTAAAATGAATATAAGCCTTTATTATCATCTGTAGATTTATGAAAATTTAGATTTTATAATGGCATAAATAATAAATACGCGTCAGATATAAGCCAAATCTCGTATTGCATAAATTGACATTTAAAAATTCTCATTGAGATTATATAACCGGGTTTAAATTGCCACCCTAAAAAATTTCAGATTATATGATTTAATATACGATACTTATTAATAAAATTTCCATCCATTAAATTTTTTGAATATGTGAATGATGTAACCGGTATGAATTTTTTTTTTTTTTTGGTAGCGATTTAACCCCAGTTAATTAAATCTATCGCTTCAGTGATATAGACATCTTAATATTCGTATCGATATAGTAATCATCATAGGTCGGAAATATCTTAATTTTACACCGGTTTAAACCACACCGATCTTGAAATAAAAAGATCTACATAGCGCAAGATACGTAGTGTTATGTTGCACAACAGAAAAATTACAGCTAAAATAGAGATTTCGGATGCTCAACTGAATTTTGCGCTGCTGTATGCCACACTAACATGTATTATTTATATACACTTAAACAATAAAAAAGATTACTTGTTTAAAACTTTTAAAAAATGGTAATAAAATTCTTTGAAAAACTTTCAGATAATTATCTTGAACTTCTTGATGACAAAGAAGATTTTAATATAGTCATTAATGTTGGTGAACTTCCAAATACCAAGATATTTCAAGCACATTCAGCAATTTTAAGATGCAGATCTTTATATTTTCGTAATGAATTGGCAAATGTCAGTAAAAATAAGAATAATATTAAGACACTTGACTTAAAACATGTTTCTATTCAACAATTTGAAATTATCATCAGGTAGGCTTTTTTTTATATACGATATATGATTTATATTTTCATAAATTGCAACAAGAAATCTAAATATAAATCAACTAATTACAAAGATATATCTACGGAGGAGTGGTCTTACTTGAAAATTACAATTCATCATTTATTTTTGAACTTATGCTTATTGCATATGAATTTCTTTTTGATGAATTAGCTAAACACCTTGAAACTCATTTAATTGAAGCAGAGGCTCATTGGCTTCGTTTAAATTTTACTCATATTTACAAAAAAAGTTTCCAAAATAATAAACCTCAAGTATTACAAAAATGGTGTAATGATATTATAGTAAAATATCCTGATAAAATTTTTGAATCGGAAGACTTCGTCTCGCTTCAAGAAAACGCATTAGTTTCAATTATTAGTCGAGGTGACTTGCAAATGGAAGAAATAAGAATTTGGAATTATATTATCAAATGGGGAATTGCTCAAAACCCGGGCTTACCATCAGATCCTGAAGATTGGACTCCTAAAAATTTTCTAACTTTAAAGACAACTTTACGAAATTGCTTGCCTCATATCCGTTATTTTCAAATATCTGGTGATGAGGTTATTGATAATTTGCGACCATATAAAAATATACTTGAAAAAAATCTTTGGGAAGATATATCAATTAAGTTTATGTCACCAAACCGACAAATATCATCAAAAATTCTTCCACCTCGTGTAATCTTAACACCAAAATTACCAAGTAGAAATACAGAACCAATTTCAACAGTTATCGATGAATCACATGCTGCCGAAATTGCTTCGTGGATTGATAAGAAAGATATTATGTATTCAGTAATGAATAACCCATATGAATTTAAATTACTTCTTCGTGGAACTAGAGATGGGTTTACCAAAGATTCATTTTGGAATTTATGTGCTAAACAAACACAACTAGTTGTAGTTATGAAGGTTAAAGGTACTGATGAAATTCTTGGTGGTTATAATCCTATTGGTTGGACTAAATCAGTTTATTGTTATAAAAATTGCAATGATAGTTTTATTTTTTCATTGAAAAATGGTACTATTCAAAATTCTATTTTAAGTCGTGTAAAAGAACCAGAATATGCAATTCATTGTGATAGTTACTGTGGCCCAAGATTTGGTAGTGGCTGTGATTTAGCTATGTTGAATAATTTTAATCAAAATGATAAATGCTACAGCCATCAAAATTCATATGAAAAACGAATTAGAAATGACTCTACATTTGGACGTTCAAAATTTTCAGTGGAAGAATATGAAATATTTCAGATCGAAAAAACCTAAAATTTTTGCTAATTAATTCATCAAATAAGCAGCTTTATCAAAATAATTTATTTATTGCTTTTAAAATACAATTCAACTTATAAATTACTGTAAAGTATAATGTTTAATATTAAATTTGAAGCTTTTTATAATAGGATTATTCTATTAAACTGTATTTTGATTTTTAAATCTTAATTTCTTATTTCTTACATTTTGTATAGATAACTTATATATTTAAACGAAGCCTTCAATTTGATATACAATTCAAATGATGTATTGCTTTCGAAAAGACATTAGAAATACGATATATTGGTACATTTTAATATTCTTGAGAATAAGTAAATATTTCAAACTACGGAATGCCTTTCTTGATATAACTGCAAGGAAAATCACATGTACCAAATGGTGATTTCTTCCAGCAGATGACCATATAGCACGTACGTGAGAATTGATTCTGTGAATGAATACTTATAAATCGCTTTATTAAATTTATGCTATGCGAAATTTTTACTCTATATCATTTTAGTTTAAAAAAACTCGAAGGTAATTCGTGAGATATCTTATCAAGTGCAATGTATTATCACATCCATTAATGTATAGTTTATTAAAACTATATTTCAGAATTTAAATTTATGGCTTACAGGATTCATTGCTTAAATATTTAATGCGCTCTCAAGCATTTTTCAACGTAATTGACTATTATAGAGATCATGCACGATTAATTGAAGTAATCCCTTACGGAATTTTGTCGAAAATTTATGTTGCGAAACGTGTATATTAGATTTTTGTAAAAAAGATGGCCTCTTTTTTTTTTATTGCGATAATCAGGCCGTTTAGCTAGAGACGGACAAGGTAATAATGTAAGTATTGTAATAATTGCTTATTTTTTTACCCAATATTTACACATACATATAATTATTAATTATTCCTATACGAATAATTATTACTTTTCACGTTTATGGAAGGCAATTTTGAAACTCAACAATTTGCTGATCAGGTTAAGTTTTTTGCTTTTATCATAATTCTTCACTTATTATTACTTATTACGCGAAGAATGATAAGAAATAATCAATAATAAATAACAATACTTTATCAAACTTGACCAACTCTGCGCTTGACTGAATAATTTATTTTCCACTAATTAAAAATTGAACTTCGACCCCTTAATTTGAATGCTTGACATCACCATATTGAACTGAGCCTGGTAAGTTATAAGTAGTAAAGTTCGAAGGGTGGTTTTCTTTTTGCAGAACAAAAAAAAAAAGTCCTTTAAAAGCAAAATAAAACTGATTATCTTATTAACATTAGCCATCTGAGGTAGAATGAATGTACTGACAATAATAAAAGATATTATAGTTAATAATATATACTTTAATTATTCTATTTGACTGAATTATATCCAGCGTACATCACATACTCAGTTTATCTCTGCTCTGAATCAAAACAAGTTGAGTATGTGTTTAAGCAATTACACGTTTATTATCGTGCTCAGATCGAGTTTGAAATCTGTTTTTTTTGTTGAAAATTGATATAGTTGAAAATTTTTAAACATGTATTCTTTAATTGTTATATTTATTCTATTTAGTTTGCATATACGATTAACAATATCTCAAAATGCATTAGAAAAGAACTTGTTTCCTTCTGCAAAAAGAGTTAATAATGAGTTAATAATGTTATAAGTCGTGTGTTTTAGAACATATTATATATTGAATAATGTTTTTATATGGTTTAAATTAAATTTCTCACTTTAAATATATTTTAATGAATTTAAGATTTGGGAAGGGTATTTTGACTTTTAAAGGATTAAAAAATTGGTATAAAATTTTGAGCCAAAATTAAATATTGTTCTTTGTTGCGTTTTCACTTCACTTGATTCGTAATATACCATGTACGTACTTTGTGAAATTTTTAATGTCCATCTACTTACCTAAGATATTTCTTTAAATACTTAGGTACGTAGGTTAAATTTTATCATGCCTTCTTTGGATGATTGTAATGATAATTGATCAGATGGTGATAATGTTTGGTCCCAAAATGTTTTCTCATACCAAACTACGTAGATAACGTATAATTGAAAATTTTAAATAAAAATATTGAAATTTATTGGTCTCGGATGTAATTCAATGATCGGTTAATAGTCATGAACAATTACTTCGCAATTGTAATTTTTGTAATAAGTATTAGTTATTGACCGCGAAGCGGGCAATAACTGATTTATTCCACGGTTCAATTATACTATTTCTTTAATAAATGTGACGTAACTGATTAGTGTAGAACTTTAAATAAATAAAAAAAATTTCTTTCCCAATGTCTTCGTCAAATAATTTTACATCTACTCATGAGATTAATACATCTGCATCTAAGAAAAATGGAACTACCAATATTTTCAATTTTCATAATTCCGAAAATGTTAAAATTATAATTAGAGTTATGATAAATATATATATAATTGAAACAAATGTATTAATTTTAAATAAATGACTTTAGAATTTAAAGTATTTTAAGCTTTAACTTATTAAATAAAATAATTGGAATTTTAAATTGTTACGGCAAAAAAAAAAAAGGGGAACTAATATGGTTGCGGCTAAAAATAAAAAAAAAAGACAAACTGAGCTTAAAATCTGGATCAGTCCAAAATCCGGGCAATAAATGTGAAGAAATTGTATGGAAGTATAAATAAGAACCGTGGAATAAATTACGTTTTATTAAAATTTTTCAAATTTTATTCTTTTTGAAGTTAACAACTAACTCTTTACGATCTAATAAAAAATTTGAGAGATCTTTTAACAACACTTCAAATTCTTAATAAAATACAATAATAAATATTACACAATAACAATCATACCGTATTAAATAATTTTTTTATCGAATATTAAAGTATCTATTATACTACTTAAAGTTATTAATAAGCAGGGCATATTTTAACTATTCATATTTTATATTTTCAGTTAGCGCAGGGCAAAAAGTCATAATGCGGTCATCTTTTATATAAAACCAAAGTTCATTATAGTAAGCCTTTAAAGTTTATTATATTTTACTGTACTTCGAAATTTCGTTAGTAGAAATTTGTGTGCTCAATGAAATATCAAAAAAAAATAAGAAATTTTTACTTGAGCAACCAGTACGCACATACAATAAATATTTAAGAACTTATTTATTTATTTATTTATTTATTTATTTTTGAATTACACTGTAACGTTTGTATGCTTAATGAATTATCAAATAAAGTTTTACTTGAGCAACTAGTACGCACATAACAATATGTTTAAGCACATCTTTTATTTGTTTATTCATTTATTTTATTTTATTTCATTTTTGAATTTCATTACCAACAAATAAAGAAATTTTTAATATTTAAGCACATTTTTTATTGTTTTAAAAATTACATTCTAATTCTGTTACTCTTTGTAACTGTACAACTGAAAAAAAAAGATACTTATAACGATAATTTTGAATTTTGAAATTCGTCAATTGAAATTTATATTTTATATTTTTTTTATTAGTTTATTTTTGACCTTGCGCGGTGCTAAGAGTGGCCTAATACATTTTATCCAATTGGGGATAGTAATTCATACAACCAATCAGAGCACGGGGAAAAATTAGGGCTCCCAAAATATTGTAGACTTTTAACATATGAGTGTTGCCAAGGAGAAATCTGTCATCGAGCTTTTAACTATATTTCATACCGGACAAAATCAGATTAATTTGTTAGGGTACAAAATAGAATTGAAAACCCAATGACAGGTTTTTTCTTTGGCAGCAATCATATAATTCTATATTTAGGATGAATATAAAAAACTATTTGTTACATCATTTTAAATTATAAAAAGTTGGATTTTTGTTAAGGCATAAATAATAAATTTGTAGTAGATATCAACCAAATTTCGTGTTGCATAAATTGACATTTAAAATTCTAATTGAGTTTATATCCATTGTTTCTGAAAAATAGCAACAGAAATTACCAGACTACTGAATATTCGTATCGGTATAGTATCAATCATTAATAAAATCATCGGTCAATAGATTTTATTTTTACAACAGTTAAGACCAATCTTAACTATTCCATTACGTAAATAAAATTAGATCTTCATAGCGCAAGTTACCGTAATTTACCGTGAAAGATACCCCTTTGATCGGTACCCCCCTTGATTTGTTTGTAAGGGACTCGGGTACAAATCAAAGGCCAATTTACTAATAATAATTTTTTTTACTTATGGGCTAATAAATGCTCTTTACAAAAGACCCCCACACAATGTACCCTATACCGTACAAAGTACCCAGGGTACTGTACAAATCAAATTTTTTACCACGTGAAATTAAACCGTACTCGGGAATCTTAAAAATGTTGCACAACAGAAATCTGCAGATCTACAGACTGACAGATAAGATAAATCTTTTGAATTTTTCGAACTGAATTTTACGTTGCTGGCTGTATGCAAAACTAATTTGTATACTTTATATACTCTTAAACAACAAACCATTTTTTTAAAAGTCACAATTAAAACTTTCGCATTTATTTGAAAAATGGTAATAAGATTCTTTGACAAACTTTCAGATAATTATCTTGAACTTCTTGATGACAAAGAAGATTTTAATATAGTCATTAATGTTGGTGAACATCCAAATACCAAAATATTCCATGCACATTCAGCAATTTTAAGATGCAGATCTTTATATTTTCGTAATGAATTGGCAAATGTCAATAAGAATAAGGATAATATTAAGACGCTTAATTTGAAAAATGTTTCTATTCAACAATTTGAAATTATCATCAGGTAGGCTTTTTTTCTATATACGAGATATGATTTAAATTGCAACAAGAAATCTAAAATATAAATCAACTAATTACAAAGATATATTTACGGAGGAGTGGTCTTACTTGAAAACTATAATTCATCATTCATTTTTGAGCTTATGCTTATTGCATATGAATTTCTTTTTGATGAATTAGCTAAACACCTTGAAACTCAATTAATTGGTTTAGAAGTTTATTGGCTCCATTTAAATTTTACTTATATTTATGAAAAAATCTTCAAAAAAAATAAGCTTCGACGATTACAAAAATGGTGCAACGATATTATAGTAAACTCTCCTGATAAGATTTTTGAATCGGAAGATTTCTCCTCATTTCAAGAAAACGCATTAGTTTCAATTATTAGTCGAGATGACTTGCAAATGGAAGAAGTAAAAATTTGGAATTATATTATCAAATGGGGAATTGCCCAAAACCCAGGCTTACCATCAGCTCCTGAAGATTGGACTCATGAAAATTTTCTAACTTTAAAGACAACTTTACGAAATTGCTTACCTCATATCCGTTATTTTCAAATATCTGGTGATGAGGTTATAGATAATGTGCGACCATATAAAAAGATACTTGAAAAAAATCTTTGGAAAGATATAACATATAAGTTTATGTCACCAAACCGACAAATATCATCAAAAATTCTTTCACCACGTGTAATCTTAACACCAAAATTATTAAGTAGATGTACAGAACCATTTTCAAAAGTTATCAATGAAGCACATGTTGCCGAAATTGCTTCGTGGGTTGATAAAAAAGATATTATATATTCAGTAATGAATAACCCATATGAATTTAAATTACTTCTTCGTGGAACTAGAGATGATTTTACTCCTAATACATTTTGGAATATATGTGATAAACAAACACAACTAGTTGTAGTTATGAAGGTTGAAGGTACTGATGAAATTCTTGGTGGTTATAATCCTATTGGTTGGGATAGATCAATTAATAATTATAGAGATTGCAAAAATAGTTTTATTTTTTCATTGAAAAATGGTACTATTCAAAATTCTATTTTAAGTCGTATAAAAGAACCAGAATATGCAATTAATTGTAATAGTGACCATGGCCCAAGATTTGGCCGTGGTTGTGATTTAGCTATGAGGGAGATTTTTAATCAAAATCATAGATGTTACAATCGTATAATGTCATATGAAAAACAAATTAGAAATTACTCTGATGGAATTTCATATTTTTCAGTGGAAGAATATGAAATATTCCAGATTGTAAAAAAATCTAAAATATTAATTAATTAATTCATCGAATAAAAAAAGCTTTACCAATAATGATCTATTATTTGTTGTATAAAGTACAATCAACTTATGCTGTACTATAAAGTATAAATATTAATATTAAATTGCAAGCTTTTTTTAGGAATAGATTATTCCTTTAACTGAAAATTTGTTTTTTATGTTTTACTTTATTACATTTTGCATTTGCAAAGATAATTTATATATTTAATTAAGGAAAAATCTAGAAAGTGCACCCGTATATTTTGTGCCCCCTAATGTACTAATAATTGATTTCGAGTAAAGTTAGGGTTAGGATAGGGTTAGGGTTAGGGTCAAGATTAGTACAAAATCGCGAGAGGATCATTTTTTGTTAGAAGCGCAACAGGGGTTACCCTAGTAAAATTTTAAGATATCAAAATAGGGGGCACAAAGTGCACGGGGCACTGACTAGTTCTGTCCTTTAATTAATATTTTTGAGAATAAGTAAATATTTCAAACTATGGAATGCTTTTCTTGGATGAACCGCAAGTAAAATCACAAGCACTAAATGGTTATTTCACTCTGTAGATGACCATATTGTACGTTGTGAGGTTATCGATAATGTGCGACCATATAAAAGCATACTTGAAGAAAATCTTTGGGAAGATATATCAATTAAGCTTATGTCACCAAACCGACAAATATCATCAAAAATTCCTCCATCTCGTGTAATCTTAACACCAAATTTTCCAAATAGACCATTCTCAACAGTTATCAATGAAGCACATGTTGCCGAAATTGCTTCGTGGGTTGATAAAAAAGACATTATGTATTCAGTAATGAATAACCCATACGAATTTAAATTACTTCTTTGTGGGAACTAGAGATAGTTTTACCAAAGATTCATTTTGAATTTATGTGATAAGCAAACACATCTAGTTGTAGTTATGAAGGTTAATGATTCTGATGAAATTCTTGGTTGTTATAATCCTATTGGTTGGGATAAACCAACTGGAAGTTCATTCTATAAGAATTGCAATGATAGTTTGATTTTTCATTGAAATATAGTATTATTCAAAATTCTGTTTTGAGTATGCAATCCTAGAGTCTGCAATTTATTGTAATAGTCGCCGTGGCCCAATATTTGGTGATGGCTGCGATTTAGACATGAAGGAGGATTTTAACCAAGACTATAAATGCTTCCTTCAGCTGTCAAAATTCATATGAGAAACGAATTAGAAATGACTCTACATTTAATTATGTGGGAAAATCATGGTTTTCAGTGGATGAATATGAAATATTCCAGATTGTAAAAACCTAAAATTTTAAACTAATTAATTCACCGAATACTGGTAAACAGATTTATCAATAATATTCCATTTTATTGCTGTATGTAATGCAATTCAACTTATATTGTACTGTAAAATATAAAGATTAATATTAAATTTGCAACTTTTTTAAACAAGATTATTTCTAAAGTTTTAATTTCTTACATTTTGCATAGATAATTTATATATTTAAACGAAACTTTCAATTTGATATACAATTAAAAAGATGCATTTCTTTCGAAAAGTTAGTTATAAGTCCGATAAATTGGCACGTTTTAATATTCTTGTGAATAAGTAACTATTTCAAACTACGGAATTCTTTTCCTGGGCTAACTGCAAGGAAAACTCACAAGTGCCAAATGGTGATTTCCCTCAGCAGATGACCATATAGCCACGTATGTATGCGAGAAATAATTCTGTCAATGAATATTTATAATTATTTATTAAAAACTTATGTTATATTGAAATTTTTAATCTATTTCATTTTATTTTCAAAATCTAAGCTAATTCATGAGTTAAATCTTATCACCTCCATCAATGTATGGTTTATTAAAACTATATTTCGGAATTTAAATTTATCCATACCGGATTCATTGCTTAAAGATTTGGGGTGTTCCCATGTATCTCTCTCAAAGTGATTGACTAATTATAGAGATATTGCACAAGTCTACGATTAATGGAAGTAATCCTTAAAGTAATTTGGTCGAAAATTTATGTTGTAAAACTCGAATATTAAATTTTAGCCAATTATAAAAAAAAGATGGTCTCTAACCATCTTTTTTTTCATTGCAACAATGAACTCACTTGATTAGAGTTGGACAAGGTAATAATGTAAGCAATAATTAATTATTTTTTAACCCAATATTTGCACATGCATATATTCCCTATGGCGAATAATCACGTTTTGCAAATGTCATCTGGAAGGCAGATTTTAAACTCAACAATTTGGTGCTCAGGTGAAGTTTTTGCTTATATCATAATAATAATAATACTTTACTAAACTTGCCCATCTCAACACTTGGCCGAATAATTTATTTCCACTAATTAAAAATTTTCACCGACCTCTTAATTTAGATGCTTGAGATCCCTCTTAATAGACTGAGTCTGGTAAGTTATAATCGTAAAGATCGAAGTTTTTTTTTGCGTAACATAGGAAAAATACTTTAAAACAAAGTAAAACTGATTTAAAAATGAATCTTAATTGGAAGAATGAATGACATATTAGTATCACTGACAATAATAAAAGTTTAAAATCTGTTTTTTTTTTTTTTTTTTTTTGAGATTAATATAGTAAAAAATTTTTTTAAATACGCGATTCAAGCATTCTTTAATTGTCATTTTGAAGGGTTTCAAAATTGACAAATAAATTGCGTTTTTTAAAAATAAGTAGGATTTTTTAAATAGCGTTTTTTTACGATGTTAAATTATAAATCGGAAAAATTAAATAAGATTCTATGGTTTAACTTTGGAACCTCAATTTATTCTTTATTTTGCATATACGAATTAAGAATTCATTTAATATCTCAAAATACATTAGAAGGGAACTGGTCCCTTCTGGAGCGATCTTTTTAAAAGAGCTAATAATGTTATTAGTCTTCACATCTTATAATGAATATGCTTTTATGTGGTTTAATTGAATTTCTACTTTGAAGGTATATTTTAAGATTTAGGAGTGTATTTTTGACTTTTAAAGCATTAAAAAAATTGTTATTAAAATTTAATTTAAAATTAAATATTGTTTTTTTGTTTGCATTCTCACTTCATTTGATTCGTAATATAACCGTGTACTTTGTGTAAATTTCGATTTCACACCTCCTTCCTATGTTACTTCTTTAAATACTTACATAGGTTAAACTTTATCATGCCTTTCTTTGGATGATTGTAAAGATAATTGATCAAATGGCGATGTTTGGTATTAAATTGTTTCTCATACCAAACTACGTGGTTGAAGTATAATGAAACATTTAAAATAATAAAATATTTAGACATTTAACAGATGAGTTCTGCCAAGGAGAAACCTGCAGCAATAATTTAATTCTATATTTCGAATGAATGTAAATCTTTATTTTTTACATCATTTGTAGATTTATGAAAATTTAGATGTTTGTTAAAGCATAAATAATAAATATTCGTTAGTTATCAACCAAATCTCGTTTTGCATAAATTGATATTTAAAAATTATCATTGAGATTTTATCTATTTTTTCTGAAAAATTGCAACAGAATTTACTATACTGCTTAATATTCGTATCGGTATGTTATTAATCATTATTATAGGTTTTATTTTAAAACCGATCTTAACTATTAAGTAAGAAAGTTTGTGTTATGTTGCGCAACAGAAATCTGCTGATTCTACAGCTAAAATAGAGCTTTTGCGTGTTTTCACAAATTTTTCATAATTTTTCGAACTGAATTTTATTGTTGCTGTGTGCCACATTAACTTATATTATTTATATACTCTTAAACAACAACTCATTTTTTTAAAAGCTTCTTAATTAAAACTTCACATTTATTTAAAAAATGGTAATAAAATTCTTTGAAAATCTTTCAAATAATTATCTTGAACTTCTTGATGACAAAGATGATTTTAATACAGTCATTAATGTTGGCAAATCGCCAGATATCAAAATTTTCCAAGCACATTCTGCAATTTTAAAATATAGATCTTTATTTTTCGTAATGAATTAGCAAATATCAAAAAAGATAAAAATAACTTTAAAACACTTGATTTAAAGAATATTTCAATCCAACAATTTGAAATTTTTATCAAGTTATTTATAATATTATTATTTATATCAATCTGTGAAAAGAAATAAATCTAAATGATAATTATTTTATAAAGATATATCTATGGAGGAGTAGCCTTACTTGAAAATCATAATGCATCATTTATTTTTGATCTTATGCTTATTGCGTATGAATTTTTATTTGATGAATTAGCTAAATACCTTGAAACTCATTTAATTAAAACAGAAGATCATTGGCTTCGCTTACAGTTTACTCGTATTTATCAAACAATTTTCAAAAATCGTAAGCTTCAAGAATTACAAAAGTGGTGCGATGATATTGTGGTAAAGTACCCTGCAAAAGTTTTTGAATCGGAAGATTTCGTCTCACTTCAAGAAAATGTGTTAGTCTCGCTTATTAGTCGAGATGATTTACAAATGGAAGAAGTAAATATTTGGAATCATATTATCGAATGGGGAATTGCTCAAAATCCTGGCCTACCAGAAGATCCTGAAGATTGGACTCATGAAAATTTTCTTATTTTAAAGACAACTTTACGAAATTGTTTACCTTTTATCCGTTACTTTCAGATGTCTGGCGACAATATACTGAACAATGTAAAACCGTATCATCAGATACTTGAAAAAAATGTTTGGAATGATATATTGAAAAAATTCATGACTCCAAATCAACCAATATCTTCAAAAATCCTTCCACCTCGTGTAATTTTAGCACAAACATTACCCACTAGAAATACAGAACCATTTTCAACAGTTATCAATGAAGCACATGCTGCCGAAATTGCTTCGTGGGTTTATAAGAAAGATATTATGTATTCAGTAATGAATAACCCATACGAATTTAAATTACTTCTTCGTGGAACTAGAGATGATTTTACCAAAGGTACATTTTGGAATTTATGTGATAAACAAATACAACTAGTTGTAGTTATGAAGGTTAAAGGTACTACTAACTATCTTAATACATCCTGAATTATCATGATTCTACTATTAGTTATTACACAAAACGTTAGTAATGTATTATAAAAAAATACTACTATGCTACTAACTATTTGGCTACATCCTGAACTATCATGCTTTTACTATTGTATATTTATTATTGCGCTACATCTATTCGTTCTAAAGCAAAAAAAGAAATGTACATTAAAAAAAAAAGTATTACCTGTTACTAATGTCCCAAACTATTATGCCTCTACTATCGTACTATGTTCTGTTCTAAAGCCTCTACTATTATGCTATGTTCTGTTCTAAAAAAAAGGAACATTAGTACTATATAAAATAAAATAAGAAAATACTTGTACTACTAATATTCTGAATATTATACTTCTACTATTGTGCTACATTCATTATCGCGCTATTTTGTTCTAAAAAAAAGAAATGTTAGTACTATATATAAAAAAACTACTGTGCTACTAACTATTTTGCTATGTCCCAAACTATCATGTTTTACTATCGTGCATTCAATTATCTTGCTATGTTCCGTTCTTAAGAAAAAATAAACATTAGTACTGTAATATAAAAATATATAAAAAAATATTACTGTGTTACTAATGCCTGAACTATTATGCTTCTATTATCATGCTACGTTCATTATTGTATTATGTTTTGTTCTAACAAAAAACATTAGTATTGTATATAAAAAAAATACTACTATGCTACTAACTATCTTGCTTTGTCCCAAACTATTATACTTCTACTATTGTACGTTTATTATCTGTATCTCAGTTAATCTAATTTTAGATACAAAGCACACATAAGAATAGAAGCAATTTTCTAAATTTGAAAAATACAAAGTGTACATAAAGAACTAAAGTCAATTTTTTAAAAAATAATTGTGACAACTGATTATTAATTCACTGTAATAGACGAATTACAAATCTATTACGATATTAGGTATTAACATGCAAATGATCAAATATCACAATAATTACAGATTTAAAGTAAGTGAATGTGTCATTTTTAATACACCAATATATAAAACAATTGTTGAATTGTTTTCCCCACCCTCTAATCATGCTTTCTAGTTATGACCAATCAATGAACACAAAATTAAAATAATATATAATATATTTATATAAATACTATATAACATAATGGCCATTAACACTATCATTTATTGATATAATCTAGTAATCATTGTGAATTTCTTATAACACATAATTGTGATCATTTATGCTATCCAATTTTCGCACATACAAAATAATTTGTAAAAATGTACTGGACACTCATGACAAGATAACAATTTTATTATAAGAAGAAATAATTAATTTGCAGATAAGTTCAGTTTTTAAACAGTTTATATAACAGATAAAGCTTTTTATTTATAAATTATACTAATCTGAATTCTAATACTAAACTACAATAACTATAATTATTTTGTTTATAAAATAAGTTGTTAATAAAAAACTCTTATTGAAATAAATTTATTTATAAATTAGTATCTATAAAATAATCAAGTAGTTCTATAAATTATAATAAAGTGTGTTTATAGAGGGTGCACTTATACAAGAATAGCTATATAAAATTATAAGGGTATGCCTTTAGTTCAAGGCATGCTTCTCTGAACATGCTCAAAAATTTTTACGTGCTCTCACACTACTAGCTGCAAGTGAAACAAGCAGCATATAGCACATAATGTACAATTATAAAGTATATGAAAAATGTACATGCATTGTTGGGGTGTCATACAGACTAATTAATCAAAACTATATTCAATAACTATTCGATTTATCATATCGCAGATTTTTTATGTTACCACAAAGCAAATCGATTTACTTCTATATACTATATTGGATTTTATTAACTCATATAAAATCAATATTTTAGATATTTTCAAATGTATCAACTTATTATATAGGTGTGCAATTGCCTTGAAATTTTCACTAGTTATTTATATAAAGTCAAAAAATAAAGCTATAGTTTTATTTTTTCTATTAATATGTGGATTTTGAACATTTACTTTATAGAGTACTTGAAAATTCATTAATTAGGATGAAAAGGTTACATTAAACTATATAAATCGAAACTTAATTAGAACTTTAGTGAAAAATCAACTATAGCTTTTGAAGCAGTTCTGATGAACAGTTTACAATTAAAAAAAATTAGATAAATAAGTACAATATTTATGTGATATCTTTAGAATTTTGTGCTTTTCTTTATAATTAAGTAAAGTAATATTACGTTCAATTATTTATTTAATTTTACTAATAAAAATCTGCATTATAATAGATTACATAGTTATCAAACATAGTTTTGATTAAAAGGGGTCATCTAAAGCAGAGCAGAATCATATGACATATGACCAATCAAATTATAGAAATTTGATGATCTTCGGCGAAGCAAAAAGCGAAAAACCTGAAAAATACAAAAAACGGTAGTCTAAACCTACCTTGGTGGATTAATTAAAAATGTCAGGAAGGCAATTTTGCTTATATATAATACCTAAAACCTACCTAACTTTAATCTATTATGACCCTAACCCTAAAGTTAATTCTCTAAATTATATATGATAAGAATTTACTCCGCTTTAGACGTCCCTGATTAAGGGTAGGGTGAATGTAGATCATTTCTAATAGTAATCATGTTGTAATCATATGAAATCATGTGATTGACCAATCAGAATTAGCAATTTTGTGTATTACCTAAGTAAATTTGGGTCTACCTAAGTTTTTTTATCAATATATGAAGATGGATTTTTTAAATATAATGAGTTCAGAATTTTACGATTATGAAAATAAGGGCTCATTCTACGTGATACCAAATTTTTGTTAAAATTGGTTACAGTTCTAAAAAGTTTTATCAGGGGCATGTATTTAATTTCTATATAAAATCTTATAGTACCATGTAGATCATATAAAAATTGATCTATATTCACCCTACTCTTAATTAGTCTGTGTAATACCACAATGCTTTGTGCAATAGTTAACTAATAATTTGACACAAAGGTGTAATAAATTTTTTTTTGTTTTGTTTACTTTTTGACGGTCTCATCAGTACTTTATTAAGAAAATTTAATTTAAACTAATTACAATAAAGCTATTCTATTGATTATTAAATTGTTATGTCTTAAAGTATAAGACTGATCCCACCCAATAGTGCCCAAATGTAACTCATTACACTAAATCTCGTGATTTAGAACTTTTGTCAAACCATTGACTTATGTACCCAGGATAGTACCTTTATTTATGAAATTGCTCACCAACTCTCTCGATTTAGCAATGATTTTATTTTTTAATACCAGTTTACTTTTCTTCTTCTCAGTCAGCTTTTGCTTCTTTTCTTGATTTTTTAGTATTTGACTTTTGTTTAAGCTCAATTTTTTTTGAAACAGGAGTCTCTATAATCTTGGAGATGAGTTCCTTTTTTTTGGATAGCATTTTTTTCCTTTTATCCTTACATGTAATACCATTTTTCCGTTCCTAGGTAATAGTTCATTCACAATGTTCTTTCCAGATATTTCTATAAAACTTGTTCCATACTATATGCACAAACCCTTCTGTTATTTCTTCTACAAGAGTTTTTTTAAGTTCCAAGTTCTTGAGATCGTAATAGACTCTAAAAGGATTAAGCTTTTACAAATAGCTTCTCTGATTTTATATTTCTCCTCGGTGTTGTTTTCTACCAAAATACTAGAAAGAGATTCTGATAGCAAAGTTTCTGTATATTTTTCTTTTACTAATTTAACTACTATATCCAAGCCTAAAGATTCTGCTTGTAACCAACTATCTTCATTGGCTTGATATCTAACTAGATGTTTCAGATTCTCTACTTCATTTGTTTTGCAACCAACGCAAGATACTAATTTGTAAATGTTCGGTTTTTTCTGCTTAAGCACCTCTAACTTCCAGAAATACATTTAATTAAAAACAAGTTCTTATTGCTTTTCCTTAAGGAGTCACATGCCTATCCCTTTGAACTCTTTTAGATATTTTCAAAAGGGTTTCCAATAGAAGTTCTTCTCTGTAGCATTAGGTTCCAATTTTCTAAAGGACTCTGAATAAAGCCATTTAGCTTTAGTTTTTGCGCTATTTATTGCCTTTATAAAGGATTTTAATGGAATCTCAATTTTACAGTTATGCCAAAGGGAACGAATATATGTATCTCGTTGAAAATTAGATTGGTATTAATAAAGATCTTTCTCTTCCTACCCTCTTTGGCTAAACTGTTAGCGAGCTTATTCTAATTATTGTTCTTGTGTGCTTGCACTTTGATTAGTTGAAGACTGATCCTTTTAACCTTAATAAAGCTCTTTATGCTTGCGATTAAGGATGAACTTTTGCTCTTAAGAATTTCTTTATTTAATAAGTACTCAAGTCCCACTTCGATGCATTTGATTGCTTCTTCACTTCTGTTAGGATCTTGACTTTCTGATTAATTGGAATTGTGAGTAGAACTGTCCAAATCAAAGTTAATTATGCATGCAAAGATGAGAGCCAACTTATAACTTTAAAACTTAACTGTTCTAATACTAAATTCTCTTTTCTATCTACTTGAACCCATCCTATTCCTAATTCTTGTATACCCAATTCCTGATCTATTTTACAAGAACCATCTGTATAAAAGACAAAATCTTCTTCTATATAACTCTGATTCTCTTCTAGTATTTTATTTAAATTATTTTCTACTACTCGATCTAGTTTTCTTTTTCTAATCAACTCAATTTCTAGACATTCCACTTTCGTTAGTTCTTTAATAGGACTTTTACTAGCCCAAGAATCTGTATTTTTTGGTTGAAAGCTGAAATTTATGAGCGAAATTTCTAGGTTCCTCCTTTTATCATCTACAACTGTGAGATTTGATAGGGTTGAGAGTGTTTTACTTTTTTTGTTTTAAGTAGGCAGTTTCTATTACTCTCATCTCCTTTATAATTCTGAATTTTACATCTTCTACATTTGGTGGTTTCTGTTCTGGCCTGCAAGAAATTATCTAGAAGTACCCAAAGGTGTAATGAATTGTATACAACAAATAAATATTATTAACAATTGGTTCTAATAGTTGATGTTTATTTATCACATACTGCCAAATTGAAAAGTATACAATTATATAATATAATAATTATCATTATGGGTTATAGTTAGTAATATTCTATTAATTATTAAAATATTTTTTTTTTTATTAAAAACCAGGATGGGTTTTATACCCCTGGGCGCAAGTGGCGCACTTATTATTAAAATATTAA
>QKWP01002414.1:0-11413 GCA_003550325.1 Gigaspora rosea
TGAGATATTATCATTTTATCTTCACGATCATATGAAATTTCTTTACAGATCTGCAAAGAAAATTTCATATGATTGTGAAGATAAAATGATAATATCTCACGGCTCATTGGGTCAATTTTGATGAATTCACCACTTTTAGGAAGAGAAAAATCGCCTTTATAATTTTTATAGAAACACAAAAGATGTTAGCTTTGCAGAAATCGAGAAAATTAAAAAACGGCTCCAGATTATGGGTATTAATTGTTTTGATTATAATATGCACCCCGCCGATCACTAATTAAATCCTTTTCCTTACTCACGGATTACAAATTAAGATATGCAGCATATTATGCACTACACCACAAATTATGTAAATATATGCAAAAAATTTCTATAAACATATTATTTATAATTAAACAACTGTGCGAATACTCAAATATCTAAATAAGATATTAAAATTTTTAAATATCCATTTAGCTTTTTATCTTGTATATAATATATAGTATATGTGTACAGTACATAGACACTATATAGACTACTTAAAATTATTAAAATTGATCAAAGAAAATTACCATAAACTGCCATATACAAGATATCAGACCCACTATGTACTAGACCCGGGCATGAAACTCAAAATCTACAATAACCAAATATGGTTTTTTTTTATGTATCTAGGCTGCCCACTATGAATGAAAAATATGCATGCTTTTTAAATTTTTCCTTCTAATGGTACAAATGTTCCACCATGTACTAGACCCGGGTTTTTTATATGGTATTTAAAGTGCTGTGATTGGTTATTTGTCCTATCTATATAGAGTTTGGAACCAGTTTATTTTCATATACTAACCGATCAAGTCAGTTTTAACTAGTAAAAAATACATCGGTTCCGCTTTTTATTCTATTTTGAGCAATTTGATTGGCCACAAACTAGTATACTCATATTATGCAAATTATTATGTAAAATGGCCCAAATTATGCAACTTTATATGACGCATAATGCATATGCGGTACAGGCCAAATTATGCGCATATTATGCCACATCATACCTAATCCTGAACACCCTAATGGGCAGTGTTGTACATTTTCACTGTTCCAGCCTTTTTTGCCATGTCCCAACGTCCCAACATCCCAGCGTCCCAAGTGTCCCAACTATGTTCCAAGTCTTAATAATTAATAAATTAATTTAAAAAAATATTTAAATATATATTTTTTTAGGTGCTGAACACATTTTTAAAAAAAACTTAATTAGATTATCTTAATAAAATTTTAAGTAATTTCAATTTATAAAATTTTCACAGAATGTCCCAAAATGTCCCAACGTATGTCCCAACTGTCCCATGTACAACACTGCTAACGGGCATGTACCAAATCACGTGATTTTGCACATATGAATATCACGTGATATGGTACATGTGAACGATTTGAACAATTATACAATGGACGAAAAATTAGATGTCCATTAAATATGGATAGGATAAATTGGTTAGACAATATTCTTATTTTACTTATTTCTTTTATTTATATTTATATTTTTTATTTTTTTATTTTTAATTTTTTTTAAGGGTAGGGTGAACGTAAATCATTTATTATATGATTTTAGTGGTACAATGAGATTTATATAGAAAATAAAAATGTGCTACAAATAAAACTTTTTATGGTTGTTATTAATTTAGCCAAAAATTTTATAATATGTAATACAAAATACTCTTTTATAATAGTAAAATTTTAATAAATATAATAGTTGAAAAATTATACTTTTATATATTGTAAAGTTTTCCTAAGTTGGTTCAAATTTTTCTTAGTTACACAAAAATGATTTATTCGGATTGGTTGAATCTATGTTGTTTACAATCGTGATTGGTCCATTACCTGATTTCATATGATCACAACGTGATCACTATTAAAAATGATCTATGTTCACCCTACCCTTAAATAGAATATTAATGTATCTTATATCTATTTAGATATAGATATTATTACAACTTATACATTTTTTAGTATTTTTATAAATAAATAACGTTTGTCCCTCCTAATTATCATTAAAATACTAGAGTAAATTAAATCATAAGAATAAATGAATTAAATCGTAATAAATAATTGCCAAATATAAGAAATAAATTAAATTAAATTGCATTTACTTTTTAGTTCACTAATAGGAGTAACAAAATAACCTTTATTATTAATCATCTAATTGGTAAATTTAGGAAAATTTGGATTTTTATATGCGATATGATATAATGAATACATCATGAGAGAAAAAATTTTTACATTATACAAAAAAAAAGATTTTTTTTTCACTTTGGCAAAAAATATGTTTCTATTACTTGATATATTTTAATAAACAAATGCTTTCGTTGTTGTTAATATAACATTTAACCTGTTATAAATATATAATCATGACTTATTTGTTAGTGGAATTATATATAAGGCTCTGTTAGTTTGTTTATTTCTACGGCCTTATTCAATTTATCCAATTCGCATGTACAACTTTTGAATTTATAACTATAACCACTATATCTAAACCTCTTATGCCCAATCTGAACAATAAATTTGAATCTCTGGAAGCTTTTGAAAATGCTACAAGATAAGCTACTAAATATGAAGAGTTTGCATTCTCAAGAAAAGATAGCAACCTTACTAGGTGTAAAGGAAAATTGTCCTTTGTTGTTTTACATAGTACAAAAGATAAAGAATAGCACAATATAACAAAGAAGACTAGAAAAATAAATGTTACATTAATTGCCATATTAAACTATTTCTTTATTATCAGGTTATACAATGATAAAGTTATATCAATAATTACTCATGTGATATTGCAGTACGTATAAATCACGTAATTTGGTATGTGTCCATAAACCGTCCGATGGCTAAAGCCATGTACCCATGAGATTTATTGAAAATTTAGGTAAAATTTGTATCAGAGATTATTTGGCATTAGAGTCAGGATTATAGCTAGTGTTATAGAATAGGTTTTAATTTTGGTAGAAATTAGTTTGAAAATTAGAACTTAATAAGGAAATTTTGTAATAACTGTATTTAGTAATAGTGATATGCGAAATTGATGTGCAATGACACTCAATGACGCTTAGCGACGCTTAACGACGCTTAGCGACGCTTAATGACGCTTAGCGACGCTTAACGACGCTTAGTGACGCTTAATGACGCTTAGCGACACTTAATGACGCTTAGCGACGCTTAGCTCAATAGATATATAAACCCACCTTATCTCCCTTAGTTTTAGACAGATCCAGACATTGTATTTTATCTTTACCTTTATATTATTTATCCTCCTCTCTTATTATTAATAAACTCTTGGGATTTCTAAGGAACAAACACCTTGGAATAGCCCTCTTGTTAAATTAATAAACTGTATATTATCTCTTGTTGTTTTATACCGAACTGCCTTAGAGAAGTGTGTAGTTTCTTACAGACATAAAAGAAACTATACTTCCATCTTGCACACCGCTTCACACCCAAAGTAAGGGATCTCAGGAGCCATGTGATTGTTACTCTATCAGAATTAAAGAAGCCTTCCGGTACTGTAACACTAGGAACAATATAAGTAAAATTACCTTCTCGACATTTTTTATTAATGGCCCAAGATAGGTTTAGAATGCCGATTTTATGTTCTTGCATTTTTTTTTTGTTTTTTGACTTCTTCAGGCTGATCTGTGTAAACAAAATTTCAAGACTCTGTTTGGTTGATTTACACAAAAATGTCATGTGAGTACATGGCTTTAGACGATCTCCATTTTTGTGTAAATCAACCAAATGGAGTCATGAAATTTTGTTCACACAGATAAGCCAGAAGAAGTCAAAAAACAAAAAAATGCAAAAACATAAAAATGGCATTTTAAACCTATCTTGGGCCATTAATAAAAAATATCGTGAAGGTAATTTATCTATATTGGTCCTAACTCTAAACAGACTCTGATACGAATTTTAACTAAAATTTCAAAAAATCACGTAGGTACATGGCTTTAGCTATCCCCATTTTTGGTAATATTAACAACTAAACAAGTAAACAAATAAGTAAACAAATAAACAAAAGAATACACGTGGGATGTAAGATTTAGTTAATAGATAATTCTAGAAAGATAGACATCCAATCAATAGCAACAATTACTAGAAAAAACTAGTTTTAGCTAGATTTAGTATATTATTACTATTTAAGTGCACAATAAAAATAGAAGATATTAAAAATTTGTACGCCAAATCACAGCAAAAAATAAATCAGGTACATAATGAGCAGAAATCCCTAACCCTAAAAATAGATAAGCATATAGCTAAGTACATTGGTATAAATGATTCCAATTTTATAGCAATTATTTGGTATAAAATTGAACTGTATAAATGGATACAACAAAAGAATACATGTCAGGAACTTTTAACTTATGAAGAGCAAATACTTATAGAAGAAAAATTAGAGAATTCAGAACTATTACCTATGAAAATCGATATAAAAGAAAAACAACATTTAGTCAATAAGAAAAAAATTTTGGAAATCATTGATGGTCCAAGTAATAAAAAGAAAGCAGACAACAAAATCAGAGTTGTAAAATAAACTTAAATAAAAGTAAAGTAGATGGGGCAGAAAAAAAGGCAACTATACTATATGCGGAATTTGGATGTTTAGATTATGAAATGGAGAATACTAAAAAAATGATTAGTACCTTTAGTACAAAAGAAAAGTTTTTAAAAGATAAAACAAAAGAAAGTATAGAGACAACTTTGAATGAAACCCGTATAACAAACACAGCTATAAACATAGAAAACAAAAGCAGAATGAATATAGATAATGGTATTAACAATACAAAGTCAAAATTACAAACTAGCTTAACATTAAAGAACCTTTTAGCAGATTCAAGATTCGCAAAGATTAGATAGTGCTTTAATCATTTTGGTAAAATTATTTATATAGAATAAAAGGACTTCAACAAAACAAGAGTAGTATTTATTCATATACAATACAAAAATAAGGAAAAAAAGGAAAATCTACAAAGTTTATAGTTTCTACATTACGAAGAAAGAAGACTATACAGATTAACACTAGGCAAATTTGATGTAGAAACTTCTGAAAAAAAGAAAGAACACAAAGCAATTCTCAGAGGAATTCCTTATACAGCCTTGGAAGCAGCTTTTTTACAATAGTTAGGAAGAGTAAAAGCAAAAATAGTTTTTATTCTAAAAAATAGCAATGGCAATCAAAAAAGTGTTGCTTTTGTTTATTTTAAAGACAGTGAAGATTTAAATGCAGCAATAGAAAATGTAGCCTGGTATTATAATACCAGACTTGAATAGAGTGGTTCAAGTCAGACAAGCTTGTTAAAGGTAAAGCAAAGTTGAGGAAATGCAAAAAGAAATAAAGGAAATAATAGGTACATAAAAAGCTTAGAGAAAGAAATTGTTAAATTTTATAAAAAGAAAAATTATAACAACTCACTTTTCAGAAGAACATAAGGAAAAAGGAAGTAATTTGTTAAAAGCATAAGCAGGGAAACTAGCACCTCAAAATCCCGCAGTAATACCCAAAAGGTTTTAACACACTCAAAGATAGATCAAAAGTCAGTAATTATGACAAAGTTCTTGAAGAAATTCTTAGAAGGCTACAAAATATTGAGGAAAAACAGAAAACTTATGTTTCCTATAACTTCTAATATTTGCCAAAGACGTTTCAAGAAATATAAGCAAGCCAATAGGCTTGCACGTACAGAAGGCATCCACAGCTACAAATGTTGAAATAGGAAATAGTAGTCATTTAACAAGCCCACAAGTATATAACAATCAATTTCTTAAAGTAGGATGCCACAATATTAATGAGCTCAAAAGTAATAGTTTTAAAAGTGTTATAATATCAAAATAGGTGATAAAAGAGAACATCATCAGCAAATTTATAATAGCGTAATCTTACGTAAGATCTTACGATCCATAATATAAGCAAAATATTACGTAATATATTTCGAAATATTTCGAAATATCAAATTTTCGAAATATTATGAAAGTAATTTTGAAATATTTCAAAATATGTTACAAACTATTTCGAACCCTTTCAAAATATTTTAGGACTAGGAAACCAAGCTGGATCAGTAGATCTGTAACCTGGATCGCGCATTAGACTGATTTTTCGAAATAGTTCGAAATAGTTTGATGATATTCAAATTCTGTACTACAAGATCAGATTAGATCTTTTGTTTATAATTAAATTTTCTATTTTGTTTTTTTTCACTTTTTTGTTTTTCATTTTGTTTTCGTTCGTTTTTTTTGTTTTCGTTTGTTTTTTTTTTAAATTTTTTTTATTTATTTATTTTTTAATTTTTTTATTATTTTGGCACTTTACAAGAAAAACACCCAACTTTTCGAAACCTTGCGCATACCAACTACGACTTCCGATACTTTCAAGAACACACCTCAGCAATTTCTAAACTTTCAAGAACGCTTCTTTAGAGAAATGGGCGCAAGTTTTCGCAAGTTTTTGCAAGTTCTTGCAAGGTTTGGTTTCATTTGTTTTTTTGTTTCGTGTTTTTGTTTTTGTTTTTTTAGTTTATTATTAAAATTTTTTTTATTAATTGCGCAAGTTTTTGCAAGTTCTTGCAAGGTTTTGCTTCAATTTTTTTTTGTTTCGTGTTTTTTGTTTTTGTTTTTTGGTTTATTTTTAAATTTTTTTATTAATTTATTTTATTTCGGCACTTTGCGAGAAAAACAACAACTTTCGAAACCTTGCGTATTCAAACGACGACTTCCGATACTTTCAAGAACACACACCCAGCAATTTCTAAATTTTCAAAAACATTTCTTTAGAGAAATGGGCGCAAGTTTTTGCAAGTTTTTGCAAGTTCTTGCAAGGTTTCGTTTCATTTTTTTTTTGTTTCGTGTTTTTTGTTTTTGTTTTTTTTGTTTATTTTTAAATTTTTTTTATTTATTTTATGTCGGCACTTTGTGAGAAAAACAACAACTTTTCGAAACCTTGCACATTCCAACAACAACTTCTGGCACTTTCAAAAATGATAGAAAACAAAAAAGCGAAAATAATAGCTAACTGCGGAGTGAGCGAAAATAAGTGTGTAGGGCTAGTTTTTTGTATATAGAATAGAATTAGATGTGACAAAGGCGAAAGTAGTTTAAAATATTTGTAATAATGTAAAAATAATATATTATATATAATAAAGTATGTAATATTAATTAAAAATGTATATTTAATAAATGTAAAATATAATATATAATAATAAATAAAAAAATAAAAATTTTATATTAAATTGCGAAACCGTATATTAAATTGCGAAACTGTGCGAAATATTGTGAAAATCTGTAAAAAAGCACGATTATGTGAATATGTATATCGGTTATTTATTTTTTAAAAATTTTTGAAAATTTGCGAAAATTTGCAAAATATTGCGAAACAATGCGAAAATATCAAAATATTACCTCCTGCGTGCATTAGTTTATTGATCTGCATGAGTACGCGACCCCTGTAGGGGAAGGTAATTTGCATTGTTTTAGTCTATTTCGCAATATTTCGCAATATATTTCGAAATATTTCGAAATAATAACCGTAATATTACCGTAATATAGCGTAATATATTATGTAATATACCGTATCAATCATAAGATTTTCATAATATTACGGGCCGTAATATCTTACATAAGATTACGTATATATAATTCGCTAATGATGGATATTCTTGGTATTGCGGAAACAAATATTAATAATAAAGCATATTCGCAGATTTTTGAATTCATGCAGCTCACTGATGCACCCCAAACATTTTAGTTACACAAATAGAGTGCATCAGTTAGTTGATATCCAATCACATTGAGCGATTTGTTTTACTGTACTCCATATATAAAATCTAAGTTTATTAAATTTCACCTTATATTAGATTCCGGTACATGCTTTGTATTTATGACATGTGGTCTAGACATTGAAAAAACTACATTTCATTTAAGATCTTAAGATCGTTGCCATAAATCACCATATACAAGACCCCATGATAATAGACCTACCATGTAGTATACCCAGATATGAATCACAGGATCTATATTAATCAAACATGAGTTTTTCAAATATCTGAACCGCCTATTATAAATGCAAAACATGCATACTCTTAAAAGTTTTCCACTTAGTAACGTGAACTCTCAGCTGTATACTAGACCCAGGTTTATTATAGATTTTAAAATTGGTAGAATGTAGAAGACCTGGGTCTTGTATACGGCGATTTATAGCAGGTATATATAATTTTATTTATTTGTTTGAAAGTTTCAAATAGCTCAAACAAAATAACTAATTAGTATACCGGTATATTAGTTTTTGATTTAAATATAGTAGCAATGAAATGTCTAAATCGCAACTGACATAACATCACCAGCTTGATTCGAACATATAATTCTTAAAAAATAGACAAGTGTAATAGCAGTGTTTTATAAACTAAAGCTTTAATTATTGGCTAAATTGTCTTGAATTTTTAATAATGTCAAACGGGACTTTTTTTTCAAATAAAATTTTAACATAATTATTATTTTATTTATTTTATTTTTACAAATCTAAAAGGCATATCTTAGTTAATTAATAAATATCTAAATATGGTTGCCTTCCTGATAACCCAGTACTATATTTTTTTTTAAAAAAAAATACAGACAGACTTCTTTAAATAAACACCCTCGCATACTCAAATTCTGGCCCATATATATACTTGACCTCTATGAATGTACTTTTTCTAATCTCTCTTCAAATATACTGTTACAGTACCAGAAGCCTTTTTTTAATTTCGATAAAGTAACAATCACACGGCTCCTGCGATCCCTTACTTTGGGAAGTATAGTTTCTTCTATGTCTGTAAGAAACTACACACTTCTCTAAGGCAGTTCAGTATAAAACAACAAGAGATAATAGACAGTTTATTAATTTAACAAGAGGGCTATTCCAAGGTGTCTGTTCCTTAGAAATCCCAAGAGTTTATTAATAATAATAGAGAAGGGTAATTAATATAAAGATAAAGATAAAATACAATATCTGGATCTGTCTAAAACTAAGGGAAATAAGGTGAGTTTATATATCTATTGAGCTAAGCGTCACTAAGCGTTGTTAAGCATCACTAAGCGTCATTAAGTGTCGCTAAGCGTCATTAAGCGTCGCTAAGCGTCATTAAGCGTTGCTAAGCATCATTGAGTGTCATTGCACATCAATTTCGCATATCACTATTATTAAATACAGTTATTACAAAATTTCCTTATTAAGTTCTAATTTTCTAACTAATTTCTACCAAAATTAACAAAGCTATTTTATAACATTTCTCTCCCCTTTAATCGCTAAGCGTCATTAAGCATTGCTAAGCATCATTGAGTGTCATTGCACATCAATTTCGCATATCACTATTATTAAATACAGTTATTACAAAATTTCCTTATTAAGTTCTAATTTTCTAACTAATTTCTACCAAAATTAACAAAGCTATTTTATAACATTTCTCTCCCCTTTAAGAACGAACTTCGTGAGTTCTAATCTGGATAAGGACTTGAGAAAAGTTATCATCTGTTAGCCTCACTATCACTATATATGTAATAAAGGTCGTTCGAGAGAGGTTTTCTATAGGTCGGTTGGAGAAAAGTAATTTCATCCGTTTGGCACACTTCCATGTGTCTCGGGCTCTTCTTTCTCCTTGAGTCTTCTCAATTATAGATCGAATATCTTCATGAGCATTAGGGTATTTATCTATAAGATCACCAAGATAATAATAAGCTTAGAGCAGCTTGGTTTGGTCTTGTCTGTTTCTAGTGCGAGTCTTAATTCGTTTAAGAATTTCTGCAATTTCACTTGATACGTTATTTCAGTATACGAAGGAATAGATATCTGAGTTAGAGGTCCAGAAGGCTGGATAATATCTTTCACAATTCTGCTTAGTTTCTTTGATAATGGAGCAGGGGTAACTTCTTTTTGATTAGAAGTTGGAACTGATAAGGTTTCATCTTGTACGTTTCTCAATTCTAGATTTGGGTTTATTTCTTCTGTGTTATTTACTTCTGGTAAATTTATTCCTAATAGTTCTGTGTCTTCTAGAGTATTTAGATAATTATTTGAGTCCGGCTCAAGAAAAGAAGTAATTAGCTTAGTAAGGTCAATGGTCTGAGTAGCATTATTATTATCTATAACCACATGCATTGTAGTGTAATCCATATGGAGTTATTTTGCGCAGCATTATCTTGTTTTCATGTCTGAAAAAGGTATTGGAGAGCTAATAAAGTTTGAGGTTGCAATGTAGGAGTGGTCATCTTTTGGGGAAATTTCATAAGAGGTAGTTGTATAAATATATTTTGAGGTTTTACAAATTAAATTGTGTGTTCCATCTCCTTGTAGATCAAATTTCTTCTAGAAGAATTAATAACAACTACTAGTTCCCATGTTTGTGGCTCATAATATTTAGCCAGTCAATCACTATTATAGTACTTTTGTAGAATTTTTTCTTCTATTGTCCGCAATTTATAAGCACCATTGTCCAATTTGTCATGGATAAGGAAAGGTCCAAATCTTTTGTCTTCAAATTTGGCTGAGTGAGAGGCTTCTAATTCCTTTCTTTGTATCCACACTTCATCAGGAAATTTTATATATAGATATTGATCGATATATAACACTTAATCGTTTTATATCAATTATAAAATATCGCTATATGTCGATTAACTGGATAAAAATCAATATATATCTAAATCGATATATATCATTTTTTATATTAAATTGATATATATCTATAAATCGATTATAATCGTAATTACTTGAAACAATATAAACGATTAACAGATCTTTAATGATTATACAGTGTTTTGACTACAACGATATATAACGATTAACAGATCTTTAAGGGTAGGGTATTTCATATGATTTGCAATATAGCAAAATAACAGACATGCTGCATATTGTAGATTATTCGTGTAACTAATCTAAAAATAGTAATTTAGCCAATCAAATTATTTTATGCCCAAGAATGTATAAAGACTAAAAATCTTTGAACTTTTATTTTATACGATCTTACTTATATTATAATAAAAAATTTTATTTGCAATAAGTTTTAAATACTTGTTACAAACTCTTGCGCACAAAAAATCCAACCTCCAAATAGTTTATATATTATATTTAATACGGTTCTAAAATATTGTATAATCTATAAATAGATCTCTTAATAAAAATGAAAGGTTTCTAATAAACTTTTAAAAAATTCTTAATTATGAATAATTTTTATAATATCATTGGTTGAAAACAAGTGTCCGAAGTTATATCCTATAAAATTTAAAGAAGAAAAACCGTTTTTTAATAAAGTTTACTTGCCATGCGCATTTTTGAAGCCACATGTGCAAAGTTAATAATATATTATTTCTAAACAAACCTCTTTTTAAACAGTTCGTTTAACGAAAAAACTGTTTACTAGTAAATACACAACCTTTAAACAAC
>QKWP01002414.1:14288-44518 GCA_003550325.1 Gigaspora rosea
ATATAATATATAATAAAAAAATAAAATTTTATATTAAATAGCGAAAACTTGTGAATATTGTATATTTAATAAATTAAAATATTATATAATAATAATAAATAAAAAAAAATTTATAATTAAATTGCAAAAACTTGCAAAAACTTGCGAAAACCTGTAAAATGTTCAAAAAGCATGATTATGTGAATATAATAATTATTAATTGATATCATATTCGATATATATCGATTAACCGGATATATATCGATTACTATCACTATTGATAGAAATCGACAGGGGTGTTAATAATCGATATATATCTTACCGGTTAGTAATCGATATATATCTATATATAAAATTTGCCGATGTTTTTCACAAGTCTTTACATATTCTTGTATGTCTCGATACATTTGATCCCAACAATAACGTTCAGATATTTTATAATACATAGCATCCGTTCCCAGGTATCAAGCAGTGGGTGCTTATGAATCATATATAGTACTGATTCAACTTCTGTCCATTTAATAACTTTAAGAGGTTTGTCTGGGTTTTTCTTATTCTTTTTATAAAGAAGATGGTATCTAATTTCGAAATATTTGGCCTGGGTCATAAGTCGTTTCTTTCTTGGTTAGTAATTTCATTTAATACTGGTCAAGATTCATGAGGTTTATTTAGAGTAGTTGTCTGGGCCGGTAATCGCAAGAGAGCATCCATATTGGAATGGATTCGGCCTGGTTTATGAATAATTCCAAAATTGTATGGTTGGAGCTTAAAGATCCATCTTCCAATTCTTCTTTTGGGTTCAGCAGTACGTAACCATTTTAATGCTGAGTGGTCTGTAATTAAGATGAATTTTGTAGCACCTAAATATTTATGAAAATGTTCTATAGCCCATACAACTGCAGCACATTCTAGCTCAGTTGCTGTATAATTTATTTCTTCTTTTCACAGGCTTTTACTAGCATAGGCAATAGGGTGTTCTTTTACATTTTTATCTAGTTGGCTTAATGTGGCTCCATAGCCATTGTAAGAAGCATCAGTGGCGAGTATAAATGTCTCTTTAAAGTTAGGGTAGGCTAATATAGGGGCAGTAATAAGTCTAGATTTTAATTCCTCAAAGGCTTTTTGTTGTTTATCTTGCCAGTGATAAGGTTCATCTTTTTGTAGAAAAGAATTTAGAGATCGAGCAATTGATGAGAAGTTTTGGATAAATTGACGGTAATATCCTGCAAGTCCAAGAAATGATCGAAGGGCTGTAAGGTTTTTAGGGGGTTGAATTCGTTGGACAGCCTCTACTTTTTGAGGATCAGGGGTGATACCCTTAGCAGAGATGAGATGTTCTAAAAAGGGTAGTTGGTGCATCCAAAAGATACACTTTTCTATATTAAGTCTGAGTCCTGCTTGTCTAATTCTATTGAATACTTTTTTTAAATGAGTTAAGTGTTCATCAAATATTTTAGAATAAACAATCGTATCGTCTAAGTACACAACCACAAATTTTCATGCAATTCCTTTATATACACGATCCATTAGCTTTTGGAGGGTTGCAGGGGCATTGCAAAGACCAAAAGGCATTACATTAAATTTATAAATTCCATATCGTGTAATAAAGGCAGTTTTTTCTTTGTCTCGTGGGTCCATGGCTATCCACTTGCAAGATCGAGAGTAGAGAACCAAGAGCATCCTGTAAGAGCATTAAGCATTTCATCAATACGAGGTAAAGGGTAAGCATCCTTTTTCGTGATGGTATTTATTTTTCTGTAGTCTACACAAAATCGTAATTTGCCATTTTTCTTCTGTACTAGCACAATAAATGAGGTCCAAGGGCTATCGAAAGGTGAATAAGTTTATGTTCCAACATTCTTTGAATTTCTTCCTATATAAATTCTTGTTCATTAGGAGGTACAGAATAAGGGTGAAAGCGAATAGGGTGTATATCCTCAGTATAGATTCGGTGAGTAACCAGATTGGTTCGACCTAGCTCAGTTATGTCATTTGCAAAGAGGTCTGCAAATTCTTCTAATAATTTTCAAAAGGCTAGGCCTTGTTCTTTATTAATTGGTCCAATATTTAATTGCCAATCCAGATAAGATCAGCAATATTTCTATATTTAGAATTGGGGCAAAACAAATATATAAACAAGGTAGTACAAAATCTGGATCAGGCCTGTATATATAAAATTTTTATATAATTTAAAGAATTTAAAGACGTTTTTACTCATATCTTCTTATCTACTATTTCGATTTTAATGAAATTTTACTAGTAGATGCACAAGAACCTGCTCTACAACTTTACTTATATCAAAAAATAATATTTACTTAGTACAAAAAAAACTTTTTATTAGGCCTAAAACAGATTTACTAATATATTATTTATATATTTGTTTATCTCCAATTCCAAATATGGTAATAATATAGCTATAGTGCTGATCTTATCCGGATTAGTAATTAAAGAAGTCTGGGTCGATAGAGTATATTCTTCATGTTCAAGGGTAATAATATTTACATGTCTAGATATGAGGGTCTGGTCTGGGTCGACAGGTAGTTTATGATTCTACTTAGGATTCTCTAAAAATTTTAACAGAATGTATCCAAGGTATTAGCCCGTTGGTGAGCGTTCTGGGCTTCTTTTTGGAAAAAGCATAGTAAAGCAGCGTTGGTAGTTTCCAAGGTTTCAATTCTGGCTTGTAATTGTTTTATCAATTGGTCTTGTTTATACATGAGGACGAAAGCATTTCGGGTTCTAAAACCCGAAATTAAAATTTGAAGACGAAATTGTTTTTGACCTATTTTACTTGAAAGACGAAATTATTTGATACTTTTTTTAAATAGACAAAATTATAAGGAACATATTTATATAAATTTTATTTGCTCTTCCTTATAAAAAATTTTAATTTTCTCTAATGAAAATGAAATAGACCTTTTTCAAAAATCAATTTTGGTGGCATCACTAGTCTTGTTGTTGTACTTGTTGTTGGAGCTGATAAAACTGTGAACCATCATCTATTTTCTTAATAGTTTCTTCAGTAGATGGTGAGTAAATTTCTGGGTCTGGAAGTTTGCAATCATTACAGTATCCTTGGTTTGCATTCAATTCCTTTTGATGTTTAACGTGCAGACATTCCTGGCAAAGGTCAACAGGAACTGTAAAGTTTCTTTATAGGACAGCAAAGGCATACTTCCAGTCGTAGTCTGGATGGCTAGTATTAAAGGATTCATCCAGGATTGCTTGTAATGGGTCAATATCATTCTCTGATAATATGTCTAATTCTGCTTTGTAAATAAGTTCCATTTCATAGAAGTTCCATAGCTGAGTAACCCAATCAGACATGAGAGGTTCTAAGGCCTGGGCGATAGTCTGGTCATTTTCATCCAAGAGAACCTTTGCTAGTCGGTAAATTCTGGTCTGGTTCATTTTATATTGATGTCCAGCATTCTTGGTTGATTTAGTATAACATTTAATCTGAGTCCAGTGATTATAGTTGGGGTTGTATCGAATATCCTGGCTAGCTTTATATGTGTAAAGGTGTTCCAATTTACAAAACCACAATTCTTCTCGAAGACTGTTTAATTGATACATTTTAGATCTTGTCTCTAATTTATTGCAAACTTTGCAACTAACAAGCATTTCACGACCTTCACCTTGGGTGAAGAAATGGATACTCCTAGGGTATTCTTGGTCTAGAGCATAGTAGAAATCGGTATAGAATCCAGGGTATACAAGTTTTTCTTCAAGAAGTTTAAGAACTTCAGGTCTGTTAGGAACTTTACATTGGCAACAGTGATGGGTGCGGCGGGGGCTATGAGTAGGCAGGCGACGACTATCAACTTGATCAAGAGTACATCCACACTAGTAGACCTAGTTTTGTCTTTTCCAAGTAGCAAGAGGACAGTATGCTTCAATATGGCCTAATGTACTGCATCCTCTGCAGACATTATTAGGACAGTCCCTATATAGGTGGTTGGAGTCATTGCAAGTAGGACAAGTAGCACACTTTGGGGCTTGTTTAGGGCATTTGACAGCAATGTGGCCAAATTCTTAATATCAGTTACATTGATTAGTAGGGCAGTTAGCAAAGAGGTGTTTAGGTGAACCACAATTTCTACAAACACGTTGTTTAGGAGCTTTTCTGTTTCTATGACGAGATTGATAAGTAGTCTATTCATTTTCTTCTAAAGGAGAAGTTTGGTCTGAGTCTTCACAATCAAAAGCATAACTTCCCTAGGGTATAAATATTCTGGTTCGTAAAGGTATAATTCATCTAGTGCAGTAACAGTAGGTTGACTAGGTAGTGGTTGGTTACTTTCATAAGTAGTAGGGATAGTATGTTTCTTGTTTTCACATTTAAAAGTATAACAGCCATTTTTTCAATTATAATTTGCTTCAACTTTTTGATTCCAGTTATTGCCTAAAAAAAGTGAGTAAGAAGTAGTGTCTACTACTTCTACAGTAAGAAGGATGGTAATATGGTCAATTCTAACTAGTAGGTCTTTTATAATTCCCAAAGGTTAAATAGAATTTCTAACTGCAAGAACTATAAGGCTGTTAGAGGCCTTTTCGATAGTTAATCCAAGTTCCTTAACTGCCTTGTGAGCAATCATGCTGATTGAAGCACCACTATCAATAATAGCTTGGTAAGGTTTATTCTGAAGAGAGACATTACATTTGACAGGTGTAGTATATGCAAGAGTTTGAACAAGATTGATATTTTTGGCTTCTTCATAGAGGTGAGTAGCTAATGCACCTCGGATAGATGGATTATTAAATAGTATTTTTCACTTGTTAGGAGTAAGAGAGGGTGTCTGAGTCGAATTTTGTATAAGGTAGTTAACACTTCGATAATAAGGAGAAAGTGAACGATTAAAGGAATTATGATAGGAGTGATAGTTATTATCATTTCGATTTCTATAATTATTATCTCTGGATTGGCTTTTAGAACGAGAATTATTACAACTACGAGAGCGGTCTCTGTTGTCAGATAGCGGTTCAAGGAATGGCTATTTCGGTCCCTATTTTGATTGTTGTTTCGGCTTTGGTTATTATTATTGTTATTATTACGACGAGAGTTGGATCCTTGTCGTTGGTCTTGTTTTCTACTATTATAATCACGAATAAAATGTCCAGTACGTCCGCAATAATAACAAATAGGAGGTTCCTTCATGTGAGGGGTTTGGGCACGATTATCAGCATAGTTAACAGAAGAAGTAGAAGGAGTCTGTGTTTGGGCTAAGTTAATACTAAGCTTAGCAATTTGGTCAGTAAGTTGTTGAATAGCTTGGTCTGTATTGGTAGTAGGAGTAGCCATTAATTTTCTGGTTTCCTAGCAGAGGGCTACTTCGATAGCATTAGCTAAGGTATTAGATACAGCAGCTTGAACATTGACTGCATACTCAGGACGCAAGCCTTGAATGAAAAGTTGTTTAACAAAATAAGCTAAAAAAAGGTTGTCTGGGTTAACTTTCTTTTGTAAGGTACAAAATCGGTTAACATATCCATCCACAGTTTCTGTAGGTTCTTGTTTAATATCAAAAAGCTGTTTTTGCCAGAGAGCCTTTTGTTTGGTGGTATAAAAATGCATCTTAAAAAGATGTTGAAAACTGTGGTCCTGATGGCCATCATCATTAAAAGCATTTGGCAAAGGATCTAAGGATTAATACCAGTCCAAAGCAACTCCTTTAAGATATACAGATGCAAGCTGGAGTTTCTGTTCGGCACTCCATTTATTAGCAGAAGCGGCTCTTCTAAATTCCTTTAACCAGTCAGCAGGGTCTTGGGTTCTATCTCTATAAAAATCTGCAACAGTAATAAGAGTTTTCTCAGAGCCTTGTCCAAGAGCAGCAGCAAGATCAGTTATGGCTTGTACAGCAGCTCGTAAAGCAGCGTCTCCTATTGGATTTTCTTCATCTGGTTGGTTATAAGGTAAGATAGAGTTTAATTCTTCAACAAGAGGTTGTAAATTTATTTCTTCAAATTGTTGATATAAATCAGGTTTGATAATAGTAGTTTCTTGGTTTTGGGTATAATAGTCAAGAGGTTCAAATAAATTTTGGTTGTTAAAAGGTAGGTTAGGTAATGGAAGTGTATGGTGAGAGTAACGTTTATATTTAAATTAACAGTAGGGTAATATTCAGTTATAGGAGGAGGTGAAGAGGCAGTAGTATGAGCAGGAGAAAAGGTTTGTTGTATTAAACAAAAGAGGCGATTTTGTTGTAGAGGAGGAGTAGTTTCTCGGGTATAATGATATAGAATTTCTGAGATAGGCGAAGAAGGAAACTCAAGTCATAGAGAAATTGGTATATAAGTATTAGTAGAAGAACCAACACCAGCGTCAGCTAATTGTTCAGGTTCTAAAGTGTATATGGATCTGGGTAGAGAAGTATCAAAGTCTAATTCAGTTCTCCCCAATTGATTTTGGAAATCAAATAGAAGGTTTTCAGTTCTTAGTCAAGTTTAAGAAGGAGTAGAAGGAAGAAGGTCCTCGATATGAAGGTCAAGTAGTGTAGCTTCAAAATCAAGAGATAAGGTAGAAGCAAGGGTGTATGGGGCATATTCAAGAAGTAATCCAGCAATAATTTCTTTTGGATTTAAAAGGTCGTTATTATAGTGGCAACTAAAAACAATATCTCGAGCAGCAGCTCTAGCAGTATTATAATCAGTGGCAGTAACTAAAATACGATAAGAGTCGTTTGTCTTTTGGGAGTATTGGGTATAGGGTTAGAAATTATACCTATAATAAAATTTGGTATAAATACCAGGTTATTATACCATATAATTACCGTATAATAACCGTATATATAGGTATAAGTTATATTAAAATCGATCACGTGACCATATGATTTTTAATTATCATTATTGAATTTACTAGTTAAACTGCTTATCAGTTATAGATGAAAGATATATATGTGCGTATGTATATTCTCTACTGTGCAATTTTTATTTTTTTGAGAAGAAAAAAAAATTATAGTTGTAAATTTAATATGTATATAGATGCTTGTGCATCCTAAAATATATTTGTGATATGTTCTACGTATATTAAAAAAAATGTGAGAATTAAAAAATCAATAATAATTCTAAAAAAAGATTTTTTACTATTTTGCAAAATTATCAGGTGTAAATTACGCCATATTCCGATTCCAATTCCATTGTTGAAATAGTTTCAATGTCAGATGAATAAATTTGTTCAGTTTCATCGATATCTCCACAAATTCCCTCTGTATAAATTATATTTTCTACTTCTCTATTTTCGTCATAAATTTCATGATTAATTTATTGATTGGTCTTGCTATTGTTAATTTTGATTCCATTCTTGCTATTTACTGGTTTTTTAACACACATTCGAAGATTTTCATAGATATAAACTAGCTTTTTAACTTGACTGCTGTTTAAGCGATTGCGAAGCTTACTGTGTATAAAACCAAATGTAGAAAATTTTCATTTAGCTGCAGCAGCGACGTTGGAATTTTAAGAACTTTGATTGCTAGTTGCTTGAGACTACTATCTGGCCATGATTCCCACCACAATGCTATAAAAATTGATAAATTTATATACAAAGTTAGTAATTTATAAAAATATATAGGTCGATATTATTTAGATAAAAAGATATCCGGGTTAAGTGTAGCTGCTGATTCCCAAATAATATAATCATCATACGGAGAACTTTTGTTTCGAAATTTAACAATTTCAACAAACAATTCTACAAATTCTTCTTGTCCAAATTTTTGTTTTGTAAATGTATTAAATGTATTGTATCCTATAGGCTCTATATTGCAAGTTTTGCTTTCTTCTAAAAATCGTGGGTCAAGCATGTAAGCAACCATCATAATTAAATGATAAACATAATTCCATCGTGCTTCAATACAAGATTGAATTTCATTTAAAAAAATGCATGAAATATCTTGAATTGTATTTATCATTTTTCTAAAATTAGAGTAAATAGATGAAAGCGTAGTATTATCTGATTCAAATATTTTTAATTTAGCTACGATCGGTTGTAAAATATTTGTAACTAAATCTAAATCTTCCCAAAATTCATCGCATAGTGCATAAATTCTAAAACTTGCATCTATTGTTTCACAAATTCTTGAATCCATTAACGTTTGCTCTATTGCAATTCTTGATTTTCGAAGCGATTGAAGTCATTCAAGATGAGTACCCCATCGTGTTATTGCTGGTAAAACTAATGCAATTTCTTTATTATAGTTATTTAATTGAATTCGTCTAAGTTTTGCTAATGCTTGTGGATGTGATTTAAAATATTTAACCAATTTTGTTGCATTATCTATTACTGATTTTACGTCATGAATTTTCAAAATATCTTTAATTAATAAATTTAAAGTATAGGAAGCACATCCAAAACAAACAATTTTAGGATATTTTTCTTCAATAATATGCCATGCTGCTTTCATTACATTGGCTGTATTTGTTATAACTGCTGAGAATTTCTCAATATTAATTGCTTCTATTTGTCGAATTATTTGATTAGCAATCCATTCTGCTGTGTGAGATTCTTCTCCTGAGTAAACGGCCTCAAAAAAAAAGGTTTTGGAGTACAAACAATAAAATTTTGTACAGATTCCTGATTAATATTGGACCAGCCGTCAGAGATCATGCATAAACTTTGTGCTTCTAAAATTTGTTTATCAGATTCTTTTTTTACATCCTCATAAACTTTATCTACTAACTCATCTGCAAGCTTTTTCCGATTCGGTAATTTAAATACAGGGTGAATACGTTGAAAAAATTTAATTACATAAGGATTATCAAGAAATAAAATGGTACTCCTGTTGCAAACAAGGCTTGTGCTAACATATACTCAAGAGATTCTTGTTCTTCATTATCTAAATGATCTATAAAATTATTAATTGGTATAGTTTTTGATCGTTTTGGAATATGCGAACTAGTAGAAATATGAGGTATCGATATATTAGATTGAGTATTTTTTTGTTTAGAATTTGATTTGGCATTTTCTGGTGCTCCTAAACAAGTATTATTAAGATGTGCTTCCATTTGAGTAGCAATTCCATGTTCAAAAATTTTTGGACAATATTTGCATTTTACACAAGGATGTGGTTTATTATGATCAACTTGGTCTTCAGCTTGGTCTTCATCTTGGTCCTCAGCTTGGTCTTTAGTTTGGTCTTCAGCTTGATTATTGTCTTGGTTTTTAGTTGAATTTTTTGAAAGAACTGTCCAATGTTTCTACACGGTAGTCTTTCTTTTTCCCATTTTGTATCGATACTATTATTATTGTTACTTGCAAAAATTTTAAATTTTTAATGATAAAAATTTAAAAAATTTTTATTGGCTGATTTTATTACACAATTATAATATACCAATTATATGGTATAATTTTAATTATACTATACCAATTATACGGTTATTATACCATTTTTTTTATACGGTATCGTATAATTGGCCATCTCTAATTGAGTAGCAAAATAATTGTCTCGATATGCTCCCCAAAATCGATGAAAAGTTCAATATAAATTAGCAACAGAGTAACAGACAGTACAGGATGAATCAGGATGATAGGCTTGTAAAACGTCTACGGCGAGTGATGAAGGATAACTTTCTTCATGTACTTCAATTTGTTCTAGGTGTATTTCATAAGCTCTATTCATATAGAGGAGTCAATTTCCAAGTCTTAAGGAAACTGCAGTAAAGCGATAGTAATATCTCAAAAATAAAATGTTAGTAGTAAGTTGTCGACAAAATTTTAATCCTTAAATTATAACAATAGTTAATCCAGCAAAGAAAATTTCAAGTAAGTAGTAAGAAGAATAACAAGAGAGTAATTAAGAGAATAACAAGAGGATTAGTAACAGCAAAAAAATAAAATTTCTTTAAATATTTCTGCCAAAAGTGATAATAAAATTTCCAATTTCTTCAATAATATCCAATATTTTAAATAGATTTCCCGGGTAAATTTTAAATATTTCCGCCAGAAGGCACCAAATATTACATTACCAGAAGCCTTCTTTAATTCTAATAAAGCAATCACACGTCTCCTGAGATCCCTTACTTTGGGCGTAAAGCGGTGTGCAAGAGGGAAGTATAGTTTCTTTTATGTCTATAAGAAACTACACACTTCTCTAAGGCAGTTCGGTATAAAACAACAAGAGATAATAGACAGCTTATTAATTTAACAAGAGGGCTATTCCAAGGTATCTGTTCCTTAAAAATCCCAAGAGTTTATTAATAATAATAGAGGAGGGTAATTAATATAAAGGTAAAGATAAAATACAATGTTTGGATCTGTCTAAAACTAAAGAAAATAAGGTGAGATTATATATCTATTGAGCTAATCGTCGCTAAGCATCGGTAAGAGTCACTAAGCATCATTAAGCATCGCTAAGCGTCATTAAGAATCGCTAAGTGTCATTGAGTGTCATTGCACATCAATTTCACATATCACTATTACTAAATACAGTAATTACAAAATTTCCTTATTAAGTTCTAATTTTCTAACTAATTTCTACCAAAATTAACAAAGCTATTCTATAACAATACGTTGTCAAAGTGTGGTCCCAAGGGCGTTACTTAGAGAGATCTGACTGTACTGCATATTCTATTAAAAATCAACTACTATACCTTTAACCATAATTCCAATATCTAGTAATCAAATCCCAATTTTTGGATTTAGAATCTAAATTGAACCGAGCCTAAAATTTAGTAGAGTAAGATTTGAAAGGTTATCACTTCACTCCTTTCGGCTTTAGTCAACTAATTGAAATGGGAGCTGATAATTCTGAAATTTAATAAAGTAAGACTTAAAAGACCTTTATTAGTTCTAGTAAAACTAGTTAAACCATACCTGGATATTTCTGAAATTCAGTAGAATAAAGCTAAAAGGCTTTTACTTCGTTATCTTAACCAGTTGAACTAGATATTCCTTGACTTTGCTCTCCTTAGTTCCAGTAAACTATATAAACCAGTGTTGTCACAAGACAGCTTTGGACAGTAGTTTGGACAATTTTGAACAAACTTGAACAATTAAATAAAATAAAATTACTTAAAATTTTATTAAAACAATCTGTTTAATTTTAACTGGAATGTGTTCAGCACCTCAAAAATATATAATCATATATTTTTTAGACAATTTAATAATTATTAAAGCCTGTATAAGCTTTGGACAATCTTGGACGCTTGGACATTTTGGACGTGAACAAGGCCAAAAAAGGCCTTGGACAGCCAAAACGTACAAAACTAATATAAACTACTTCGCTCATTTTAGCTTTAATTAATAAATTAAATAAAAAAGATATACAACAGCAAATATTACAAAACCAAATGGCTTACTAAACATAATTGACCTTTTGATTCAAGACATTCTCAATTATAAACTTCAATGAAATTTTCTAGTGATCGAAGTCAATGTAGTGACTTGAACAGAGTAACAAAATCGTCAATCGGTTAACCGACCTGACATAACCGAGCATAATCGGTTAACCGAAATTATTTCGGTTGGCCCGGGTCAACCGAATTATTCAAGTTAACTGGCTCAACTGAGTATTGATTTGAGCTGAGAAAAATTCGTTAATCGGTTAACTGATTGATGTCAACCGATTGCAACTGATTAAGATTACTTCACGTTTTACTTTCGNTATTAGATTGAGTATTTTTTTGTTTAGAATTTGATTTGGCATTTTCTGGTGCTCCTAAACAAGTATTATTAAGATGTGCTTGCATTCGAGTAGCAATTCCACGTTCAAAAATTTTTGGACAATATTTGCATTTTACACAAGGATGTGGTTTATTATGATCAACTTGGTCTTCAGCTTGGTCTTCATCTTGGTCCTCAGCTTGGTCTTTAGTTTGGTCTTCAGCTTGATTATTGTCTTGGTTTTTAGTTGAATTTTTTGAAAGAACTGTCCAATGTTTCTACACGGTAGTCTTTCTTTTTCCCATTTTGTATCGATACTATTATTATTGTTACTTGCAAAAATTTTAAATTTTTAATGATAAAAATTTAAAAAATTTTTATTGGCTGATTTTATTACACAATTATAATATACCAATTATATGGTATAATTTTAATTATACTATACCAATTATACGGTTATTATACCATTTTTTTATACGGTATCGTATAATTGGCCATCTCTAATTGAGTAGCAAAATAATTGTCTCGATATGCTCCCCAAAATCGATGAAAAGTTCAATATAAATTAGCAACAGAGTAACAGACAGTACAGGATGAATCAGGATGATAGGCTTGTAAAACGTCTACGGCGAGTGATGAAGGATAACTTTCTTCATGTACTTCAATTTGTTCTAGGTGTATTTCATAAGCTCTATTCATATAGAGGAGTCAATTTCCAAGTCTTAAGGAAACTGCAGTAAAGCGATAGTAATATCTCAAAAATAAAATGTTAGTAGTAAGTTGTCGACAAAATTTTAATCCTTAAATTATAACAATAGTTAATCCAGCAAAGAAAATTTCAAGTAAGTAGTAAGAAGAATAACAAGAGAGTAATTAAGAGAATAACAAGAGGATTAGTAACAGCAAAAAAATAAAATTTCTTTAAATATTTCTGCCAAAAGTGATAATAAAATTTCCAATTTCTTCAATAATATCCAATATTTTAAATAGATTTCCCGGGTAAATTTTAAATATTTCCGCCAGAAGGCACCAAATATTACATTACCAGAAGCCTTCTTTAATTCTAATAAAGCAATCACACGTCTCCTGAGATCCCTTACTTTGGGCGTAAAGCGGTGTGCAAGAGGGAAGTATAGTTTCTTTTATGTCTATAAGAAACTACACACTTCTCTAAGGCAGTTCGGTATAAAACAACAAGAGATAATAGACAGCTTATTAATTTAACAAGAGGGCTATTCCAAGGTATCTGTTCCTTAAAAATCCCAAGAGTTTATTAATAATAATAGAGGAGGGTAATTAATATAAAGGTAAAGATAAAATACAATGTTTGGATCTGTCTAAAACTAAAGAAAATAAGGTGAGATTATATATCTATTGAGCTAATCGTCGCTAAGCATCGGTAAGAGTCACTAAGCATCATTAAGCATCGCTAAGCGTCATTAAGAATCGCTAAGTGTCATTGAGTGTCATTGCACATCAATTTCACATATCACTATTACTAAATACAGTAATTACAAAATTTCCTTATTAAGTTCTAATTTTCTAACTAATTTCTACCAAAATTAACAAAGCTATTCTATAACAATACGTTGTCAAAGTGTGGTCCCAAGGGCGTTACTTAGAGAGATCTGACTGTACTGCATATTCTATTAAAAATCAACTACTATACCTTTAACCATAATTCCAATATCTAGTAATCAAATCCCAATTTTTGGATTTAGAATCTAAATTGAACCGAGCCTAAAATTTAGTAGAGTAAGATTTGAAAGGTTATCACTTCACTCCTTTCGGCTTTAGTCAACTAATTGAACTGGGAGCTGATAATTCTGAAATTTAATAAAGTAAGACTTAAAAGACCTTTATTAGTTCTAGTAAAACTAGTTAAACCATACCTGGATATTTCTGAAATTCAGTAGAATAAAGCTAAAAGGCTTTTACTTCGTTATCTTAACCTGTTGAACTAGATATTCCTTGACTTTGCTCTCCTTAGTTCCAGTAAACTATATAAACCAGTGTTGTCACAAGACAGCTTTGGACAGTAGTTTGGACAATTTTGAACAAACTTGGACAATTAAATAAAATAAAATTACTTAAAATTTTATTAAAACAATCTGTTTAATTTTAACTGGAATGTGTTCAGCACCTCAAAAATATATAATCATATATTTTTTAGACAATTTAATAATTATTAAAGCCTGTATAAGCTTTGGACAATCTTGGACGCTTGGACATTTTGGACGTGAACAAGGCCAAAAAAGGCCTTGGACAGCCAAAACGTACAAAACTAATATAAACTACTTCGCTCATTTTAGCTTTAATTAATAAATTAAATAAAAAAGATATACAACAGCAAATATTACAAAACCAAATGGCTTACTAAACATAATTGACCTTTTGATTCAAGACATTCTCAATTATAAACTTCAATGAAATTTTCTAGTGATCGAAGTCAATGTAGTGACTTGAACAGAGTAACAAAATCGTCAATCGGTTAACAGACCTGACATAACCGAGCATAATCGGTTAACCGAAATTATTTCGGTTGGCCCGGGTCAACCGAATTATTCAAGTTAACTGGCTCAACTGAGTATTGATTTGAGCTGAGAAAAATTCGTTAATCGGTTAACTGATTGATGTCAACCGATTGCAACTGATTAAGATTACTTCACGTTTTACTTTCGGAAATTATCGGACCTTTACTCAAATTTTTGTTTTTGTTCATTCATTTTCTTTTCGGAACTTTTCAGAATCTTTGCTCATTCCTGATATCATTTATATTTTGTCAACCGATTATCGATTATCGATTTTTCAACCGGTTGTACGGGTCAACCGATTAAGCATTTGCTCAACCGGTTACCCAAAATTTATTCGGTTCGGGTCGGTTAACCGATTATAGCCCAACCGGTTCAAATCACTAAGTCAATGATACAAATGATGTTATTGAGCTGTGCTCAAGTATCACACTTATGTAGTGCTACAACAGAACTAAATTAAAAATTTCTATTAGCATTTGTTGATTCTAAGTGGTTTGTTAGACACTACCAAAAATTTACAAATACAAAAAATGATAAGCGGTTGTCTCTATTACTGATTAATATATAACAAAGATTTATAATGAAACTGCATAAACTATAATACTTCCTCTAATTAAAAGCCCTTATTTTCAATACATTTTAACTATGATCAAAGCACTGAAAATGCCTTAAATAACTAGGCACATAAATCAATAGATCATAGTTTATTATTGCGAAGAAGTAAAACGTTCATAGCTTTTAAATATATTTACTCACTAAGGAGCATGCCATTTATTACGTAATTTTTACCATTGATACATGGTCAGAGATAGTGAACACGTTTATATATTATATTAATCAATTAGAATTAGATAAAATGATCACACTATACATGGGTAGAGGTGGCTACTAAGTAAAAAATATTATGTAATTAATAGCATGCCCCTAAAGTAAAGTAAAGATTGCTATGATTGGTTTAGGTGATTGGTTTTGAGGACAGACGATTGGTTTGACGTGCTTTAATATATATAAAATTTTGTTTTTTAAAAACTAATTATTATATAATTTGGGTGATATATAATCAGATGATTGCTAATTTAGGGTATAAAATGATCAGCTAATATAAAATTTGAAACCTTAAAAAAGGGCTAATTCCAAAATCCATGGATATGAAAGGTTTTTATTAGATTTTGATAGAGACAATTTTGTTGGTTTTTGGTTGAACACGAAAAAAAATAAGAGAAAAAAATCTGGTATAGAACTATTGGTTAATAAAAAATGAAAGAGGCACTTAAGCCAAGTCAAATGGAAATCACCATACTACTTAGGAAGTATCCATAAATAACGTTATACAAAAGGGGTTGGATGAACAATAACATTTTTTCTGATAAGTAGAAAGATCAAAAAAATATAACATAATTTTTTTAGAAAAAATTGTCTAAAAATAGAACCAGTAGTCCAAATTTAATGATTTTGGTATATTCAATTCATCTCAGTGAGAGGGGTCGAATAGTACCAATTTCATTTTATTTGGATCACTGGATCAAAAATTATTGGCCAAATACTATTGGTTATTATGTTTTCTTATAAAATTACTATAAAATTAATAGTTTTTTATGAATAACTTTTGATCTAGTAATCCAAATGAAATAATTTTGGTATCATTGAATTTATCTTACTGAGATGAATCGAATAGTACCTAAATCATCTAAATTGGATCACTGTTAGTGATTTGAACTGAGAAAAGTTTTCTTAATTGGTTAACCGAACTAAATTATTTGATGCCAACCAATTAAGGTTACTTCACATTTATTTTTAGGAATTCTCGGACCTTTACTCAAATTTTCATCTCATCTACTATGTTCATTCATTTTTTTTTTGAACATTTGCTTTTTTATGATATCATTTACATTTTGTCATTGGCTGTACAGGTCAATCGATTAAGCATTTACTCAACTAGTTACCTGAAATTTATTCAGTTCGGGTCGGTTAACTGATTATAGCACAACCAGTTCAAATCACTAATCACTATATCACAATATATTCAAGTTTTTGTAAAATTTTATATATAAACATACGGATTTTGAAAATTTTTTTTATATAGTAAAGGGGGCCAAGCGCTACTATAAGAGAGTACATAATGTTATTTATAGATGCGACGTTTCTTTTTAAATAATTAGAGCTAATACTCATTATAATATATATACCACCAAACAATAAAAAAGTCGCAAAGGCAGTTCAATAGAGATTTGTTATAAAAGTGATCCAAGGATCTCAAAGAAATCAATATGTTATCATAGGTGATTTTAATCATGTTCCTGATCAAAACCTTAATAGAAAATACTCAAGCTCACAGTACAAAATACTCCCATTATATAAATGGTTGTACAAGCAAGAGTTCATAAATTCATATCGAATAATTAACCCAAATAGACCAAAGTTCAAGGATTGACCAAATTTGGACCTCAAAAGAGCTTGGCTTAGAAATTTTGAAGGGTAAAATAGAAGATATGAGTACATGGACAAATAGTGATTATAATATAGCTATAGTTAAGATTTACCTCAGGCATTTGATTAAAAAAAAGAATTTTTCTACAATAAAGCAACTTGAACAAAAAAGAACAATCTATCTTTATGATAGAGCAAGTACAAAAGATTGGGAAAATTATACTATAGTACTACTAAGATTTCTAGAAGGTAGTTAGGCTCTAAAGAAAATAATTTTAGTACAAACAAGAAATAATATAAAAAAAAAGAATTAGATCAAGTATGGGATGCTATTCACAACGCAATAATAAAAGCGGCCAACCCAACTTTACTAAAATAAAGTTTTGAACACAGGCTGCAATAGGAAAAAATCCAAGATAAAAACAGTTCTGGAAAAAAGCATAATGGAGCTGGGCAAGATTATCAGAAGTATTTGTGATAATAAAATAACCTAGTTAAATACTAGTACAATAGTAAGGGGCGTGCCATTTATCATGTGATATTTTTTACTTAGTAGCCACCCCTATCCATGTATGGTGTGATCACTTTATCTAATTTTGATTGATTAATATAATATATAGGCGTGATGTGATTACTGCCTCTGACCATGTATTTATAATAAAAATTAAGTGATAAATGGCATGCCCCTAACAGCGAACAATACCATTTTGAGTATAAATAAAACTCTAGATTTACCATATTTCTTTGAAAATAAGCACCCTTTTTTGATATAAGATTGCTTATTTTCAGTTACTTCAGTAAAATAAAAAAATAACTATACAAAAATCCAATTTTTTGTTCGTCCTCATTCATCATAACAATCATATGATTGTTTTCTGTGATTTTTCTTGTCATGACAATTATTTAATTGTCTTTGCATTACCCTTTTATCTAGATCTTGAATGAACTTGCTAGAAATAGATTATCATAATATATTTAACCAAATCTTGTACATTATTAGAGAAAAAAATCAAACAAAAATTTTGTAATATATCGAATTTAATCTTGTACTCAATGAAGAGAAAAAAGCAGTTTAAAGTTTTTTTAAAAAAAAAAAGAACTGGAAAAAAAACCAAAAAAAAAAGAATAGTTTAACACTATAAATATGGGACAACCTACTTAAAAATCAAACCAAAAAAACGACTTCAAGTTAAGTCAAGAAAATATTCTCAAACAAAATCAGAAAAACGTTTTCAAGACAAGTCAAAAAAATGTTTTCAAGCCAAATGAAGATAATATTCCTGAGTCAAGTCAAAAAAATGCACCCAATTCAAACAAGAAAAAATTTTTAAAGCATAAAAATTTTCCACTTGTTAGTAATAATAATGGTAGTTTTGTTAAAATACAGGTACAATACAATAAAGAAAATATTTTTTTAAATAAAAAAACCAAATTGTTAAACGTAGTGCTAAAGTCATTAAGCAAACATGGACCTTCTATTCTATTACGCAAAAATTAGAAGTGGTTAATTATACAGTACAGTATGGAAGAAACATGGTAGCAGTTAATTTTAATCTTGATGCTAGTATAGTTGGATGCTGGATAAAAGCAAGCTCAAATTGACAGAAGAAACCAATAACAAAAGCAAGCAAGTTGGTTCTGGTCGAAAGGGTTTTTTTACTCTAAGGCTGAAAAACGTCTATATATATGGATAATCAAACAAAGAAAGCAGGTATTAGCTGTAACTTACGAGAATATGCAAACCTAAATAATAGAAATTTTGCAACAACCAGACATGGTAGCTTTTTATGATGATTTTGCTTTTTTTTTTTTTATATTAGGGGGAACCCCAGGTGTAGCTCCTGCTCCAAACTTTTATTAATACTTAAGTAAATTGACATAATGCCATAAATACATACATATTATATACAAGTATTGGAACTAGGATTTAGATTATACAACTATTTATCCACGGCTAAAACCCACCAGAGCCTTCCATATTCCCATTTATATGACTGACCTGGCTTGTATATCCCTCTTCAACCAACAATTGGTATTCACATGTCCGCCACCTTACCCACACTACCTAGTATCATCACTTCCAATTTGGTATACGTTGCCAGGTAGGTGCTTTGTACTTCCAGATTGGTGTACCTGAGATCCTCTACTGGCATACTTCTCGGGAGTTCGTATCTTAAACCATACAGCTGCCTTTACCACATTGGGTAAGTATCTCAAGCCTGCATGCTGTCGCAACTAGCCGGGTTCCTGCAACTTTGGGGCCCAGGATTTAACGTTCTGAATTCAGTAATATGCGAATAACTGTACTTCCCTCTATGGTGATGAGGTAACCGAGCATGTTTCACAAATGCTTCCTGTACTAAATATAGTTGGATAGTATCATGAGACTTAGGGGATCCTGTTACCACTACATGCACTTGTACCAGCTATATCCATATTGGTAGTCTCAGCACTTTTTAATATTCAAAGACTCCTATATGGGTACGCCCAAAGCCCGTTAGGTCTTACGTACATGCTTCTATGCTTCTACTTTTTACTAGCTAGTGAGTTCCGTTTGCTCTTACAGGTTCATTCTGATTCTCAGTACTTATATCCAACCCTTCTTCCAACCTTTACTGATCACTTCCAAACTACCAAACCAGTTAGCCTGGAAGAATTGGTCGGCCCGGCTTTATGTGCCTAATGGACTCTCTCTTCTTGGTACCTAATTTTGAAACATAGGTCCTTTTCCTCTGGCACGACTTCGGTGGCCAGTTTAGTGTCCCTCTTGCCATAGGGCTTTTTCCATCTGGTTCTTCGGTCTTAAGTCGAAATTCTAGTCTTCTGTAGTACTGTTCCCAGTGTTGGGTATAGTCCTAAGTCCAGTTTTAAAAACTGGACTGGACTGGACTGTTCCATTGGAACTAGTTCTAGTTCTAGTTCAGTCCAGTTTTTATATGATTTGTTTAAAAAAATTTTTATTGACCATAGGTTTTGTATAATTTGTACATATATATTTACTGATTGCTAAATAGTAATATATTATTAAGATTCTAAACTTCAAAATGTAATAGTTTAAATTTACAGAGCCCTTCTATTTTTATTTTATTCTAGAGAAATTACTATCAGAAAACTTGTACTACTAGTACATATTAGAATTTTAACTTTTTGAATCTATATAGATATTAACAAAACTACAAATTTTTATTTATATTTTTTATGACTTACTATATATTAACAATATCATGAGAGTTTTTATAAAAGATTAAGATTAAAGGTGTTCAAGGTTGTGCACAAAGCACTAAGATTAATTAAAGTAATTCTTATGATGATTTTACTAAAAATTGAATTTATTTGACTGAAAAATACTTTTACTATTAATTTATTGTTTTTAATAAATTGCAGTAACTATTTAATTAATCACAGATTAAAATTTAATTGACTAGTTTTTATATTATAAATTATTTATTAATTAAAACTAAAACTTGTATAAAAGCAAAATTTAGATATTAACAATCATAATACCAATTTAGTTAAATACTTAATTGATGATCTGCCAGTCAATCGGAGAATTTCCATATTAGAATGTGACACAGATCACATATGAATAAGACCCGAATTGAAATTTTCGTGTTATAAGTAAAGTCACGAAATTATTAATTAAATATAATATTAAAGTAACACAAACAATGAAGCGAAACTTTAAGTTTTTAATTATGAAATTATTAAATTTGAATTTTATTTTTTGACGAAGTTTACTTTGTAAGCACACGGCATTTACTATGTAAAGCCCTATACTAATTAGATCTATAGTTAAACTAAGGTATTTAATAATGCTCTATTTTTTAACTTATTTTGTAACAAATTTATATGTATTTTTTTATTTTCTAGACTTTTAAAGACATATTATGCTTAAAAATAACAACAAACTGGATTTGTAAAGCATTACCACCGTAAATCACCAAGTAAATCACAAATATTATTACCTACTAGCAGTATGAATTTCGAAATCTCTAAGCATGCCTTTCAAATTTTCTCACGAATAGTACATGTACTCAACTGTGTAGTAGATCCGGGTCTACTATATTGTTTTAAAATTAGAGAAAAGTAAGAGACCCGGGTCTTATATGCAGCGATTTGCAGTACCTACGTTGCATTGCACAAGTATGGGATTTTAGAGTATGCTAAATTTTTATTGCGATGTTATTTTATATTAAGCTTTGTTTTTTTTTTTATAGTTCTCGCCGTTTCGCGTGCTTGGGTTTTTAGAAGAATTAAACAAAAACAATATACTGGCTTCTTCAAACCATAGCTACAAAAATCTTGGATCAGAAGTAAAAAAGCACAGCAAATGCGCTATGAGTTAATAATCTTGAAAAGCGTTAGTAAATGCACTTTGTAAGAACACTATGCTAGATTTGAATAGTAAGTGGTAATAGTTTATAGTAAGTGGTAATAGTTTTGAATTAGGATTAGTAGGTGTACTTTACAAGAATATTATGCTAACTTGAATCTTAGCTGCAATAATCTTGGATCGGAAGGTGAAAAGGTAAACAGCAAATGCACCAAGTTAATGCACTTGGAAAAACGTTGGTAGATGATGCATTTTGTAAAAATGCTATTTAGATTTTAATAGTAAGTGTTAATAATAACACCACACTACATTGACTTCCTCAGATTTTAATAGGAACACATAATGTTGGATATTGTTGCAACAAAGGAATTAGAGCTAAGAAGGATGAATATAATGCATTCATCAATTTTCAAAAATTCGCAGAGATTGGAAACACTAATAGAACGTTTATTCCAGATAAGTATTGTTATTTTAATGGAATTAGAGTTGAAAAGGCTGATATAAACCATTCATCTGTGACTAAAAATTGGCAGAGATTGTTATAACGTAGTGTCGTGGCCCCAAGTGACCACGAATGAAAATATCAATTTCCGTCTTCGAATTCGTGTACGTAGGTTCACTCTTGCAATGGTTGTAATCCTTGTTCCTTATGTGCCCCTTCCTCACACATAAGGGTCGTGACCAACCCGCTATGTACTTACAGTCACGTCCATTTCCTAATGTGCAAGTATAAGTTATCTTTTACCTTTTTTTATACGTCTTTTATATACTTATAGTCTGACTCCTGATTACATTATGATTGATCACACGGTATTTAACTTTTTCTTAATTAAAATAATTGATTAATCATACGACATTCACATTTTTCTGATTAAAATAATTGATTAATTACTCAAGCGATTGATTAATCATATTACATGCAAATATAAAACCTATCATCGATCTGGTCCTGTTATACAATCACGGCACTGATTTTGCCGTAGAACTGATTTTGATCATGACACGTAGGAATTGGAGTTGAAAAGGACGAATATGAGGCATTCACTCATTTTCAAAAATCTGTAGAAATGGGAAACGCTGATTGAACATCTAATCTGGGTAAGTTCGTTATTTTCATAGAATTGGAGTTAAGAAGGCTGAACATAATGCATTCGTTTTAGGGTGTCTGGCGTGGCAAAAAAAATTTGACATGCTACAAGATATGTCTTTTGCTTAAATGGCATGCCTTGGCATACTACAATATTATTATAGATATATTTCTTATCTGTTATACTATACCCAGTAGTATACCAAATTGGTTTTAGGCATGCCACTATGCTAGATACTCTAATTCGTCTGTTATTAAAAATCAACAGAAGTGGGTGACGCCAGTGGAACATTAATGTTGATGACGAAGAAATTAGAGTTGAAAGGATGAATATTAAGCATTCATAATCCGGGTAAGACACGGGAGTACATAAAGCATTTGTCTATTATCAAAATTACGCTTGTAGTGATGGAGAAATTGGAGTTGAAAAGAATGAACATAAGGATTTTGGGGGTTTTTTTTTTAATATAAATATATTTATATTGTAATTTTTTTAATAATAATTTTTTTAATAAAAGAATGTGTAATTCTAACTACTAGCTCAGATAATTTAGTTAATTTTTTATATATTTTATTTATTTTACTTATAATATTATAATAAAATTTACATCAAAATAAAAATAATCATATCACTAATGTCTAGAGATGTGCATCTCGCGTGAAATGCTGACGTCATAGTAAATTAATATTATCTCGTGCGAGAATCAATAGAATGAATGATATCGGCATTTTACACGAGATGCACATCTCTACTAATATCTACCCTTATACCCTAATATATGTTTTTACCCCATCCCAATAATGCTGCTAATACCTACCCTTATCCTTTACTCTAACTCTAAACCGATATAACTATAATCACCAAAATTTTGTAACTACATTAAGATGTGTTTACTTATTACAATTTCGGAGGTAAAACTATTTCTATTTCTTCGACCTGTGAGTATAAAATATCTGACACGTTAATTACTATAAAAATTCTATTATAGAACATACCTATTATTGTAGTGATACAGCTAGGGATAATAAAAAAAAACAATTTTCGCCAGTTTAAAACATATAATAATTATGATTCGAGTTAAATATAGGCTCTGCGTAACTAAACCATAAATATTGCATGTTTTAAATCAGTGATAAATGTTTTTTTATTATCTCTAGATAAAGTATGTAGTTTGGAATTATCGTGATTGTGATCGTAATTAACTGTAAAAAAAAAAAATTCTGAGCGATATGTGTAGTTAGTATTCTAGTTTTAAACTTAATCACCAAAATTTATAAGTATATATTATACTTACAATCCATCAATTAATTTTGGATCTCGGTTTAATTTCAATAATCTCTACAAAACAGTGCTTGATTCATTATACCTTTTGTCATATAATAATTTCTCCTCGATATCCCAATGCCATTACAATCTACTTAAATCTCTGAATACTTTATCATATTCTCCTATTATAAAACGCGAATTCCTTCAATAGCTTAATTCAAATGCATTCTTTGGTTTGTTTTTAAGTTATAGCATGAATAAGTAGGTCAATACAGTACATACTATATAATTAGCTATAACTCATTTATCCGTACCATACTGATCTGTGTAATTAATGATTTGGTAATGTGTAAGTACTAGAGAAATAACCTTTATTCTAACTAGTGGGTGTCTCTAAACTAGCGGGTGCATCTAAACTAGCGGGTGTCTCTAAACTAGCGGGTGTCTCTAAACTAACAGTGTTTCTAGAATAGTGAGTGTTTCTATATTAGTGGATAGGTTAAGTTGGACTGGACTAGGCGGGTTGGTGCTTTATTAGTTGGTAGTTTTTTAAGTTTCGAATTAAAGTAAGTATATAGCAAGCAGTTTATTACCCAGTTACCCTTATCTGTTATATACGTACAGTAGGGGTTTTAAATGCATTATATAAATCAAAACAATATGTGGTCCAATATAAAAATCAATTAGAAAAGATTTTTGTGTAATATATGCGATTTTATATGCGATTATCACATTTGTGTCGATTAAAAAAATTAAAAAATGCTATGAGAATACTGAAATTTCAACAACCTCTTCGTATGTTTCAGTTTAACGAAAAAAACTCTCTTTTATATTAAAATATGCTATCCATTGGACCTCCATGTAAAATTTCTAAATAAATTAATATGTAATATATCGAGGAGATACAATTTGAAATATAGCAATTTCTTATAAAAAATTGCCATATTTCAAATTGTATCTCCTCGAAATACTACATATTAATTTATTTAGAAATTTCATGTGGAGGTCCAATGGATAGTATATTTTAGCATAAAAGAGAGTTTTTTCTGTTAAACTAAAACATAATAAAGAGAATGTTGAAATTTCAGTATTTTTATAGTATTTTTTAATTTTTTTAATCGATACAAATGTGATAATCGCGTATGTTATACAAAATCTTTTCTAATTGATTTTCATATTGGACCACATATTGTTATGATTTACATAGTGCATTTAAAACCCCAACGTACAGTGCATACGTATAATTATAAAAAAACTTCACATTTACAAATCAGGATTTTCATTAATTAATTTGCGTTATAATTACTTAGTAAATGTAGATTATTTTCTCCAATTAACTCACGGATTATTAATTAATTATACTAAAAAAGCAAAGTCAAAGTTTTATTATATTAAAATTAATATTAATTAAGACTAAAAGCAAAATTTAAGTATTAAACAATTACAATAATAATTTAGTTAACCAATTTAATTAAATACTTAATTATACTAAAAAAGCAGAGTCAAAGTTTTATTACATTAAAATTATTATTAATTAAAACTAAAGCAAAATTTAAGTATTAAACAATTACAATAATAATTTAGTTAAATATTTAATTATATCAAAAAAATTAATATATTGGCTCATCTAAAACTATCACCTTTTAATTATAAAAATTTTTAAATTGTTATAACTCTTTAAAAAAAAAGATATTTAAAAAATTTTTTGATAATTTAATAGCTTATTGTTTAAAATATTAAACTATCAATAAATTTTTTAAATATCTTTTATTTTTAAACCATTATATTAATTTAAATTTATATATGATTTATATATGATTCAAAAATTTTGGCGTTTATATATAAAAAAACATAACAAAATTTGAATTTATTAACAAAAATTTAAATGTTATTAATTAAATTTAAAATTGTATTAAGTTTTTCTGCATTTTTATTGGATAATTAGGTTACACTGCAGCTAAAAAATTGGCACCTATATATAAAATATGTTGGCTTTAGGTGAAATCCACCGTATTACCAATATAAATTATTTATTATAAGTTCAAAACTTGTATAGCAGTAAATTTAGATGCTCTGTAGGTGTGGCGACTTAGGGAAGTTGGTAAGTTGTTACCCCCAAGTGGCAGGTCTTGAGTTCAAATCCCACTGGCGACGCTTTTGAAAAAATAGACCTGTGTTCCGGTAACTGTTTCTTGTCGATCGGTTGGGTACATCACCTGTAGTCCTTGGTTACCATCTTGAATAGGAGCTTTCGGGCGAAGTTGTATCTCGTGACACAGACAAATCCAAGGAACTGGAGAAACAGAAACCCATTGGCAAGTCCCGAGTAAGGAGGTAGCTCTGATCTTCGACGATGCTAACCAAAAACTGGAATATTGGACCGAAACCGGGGAACCGGACATTGTCCTTGGGGACAAGGTCTACCAACCTGGCCGCCGAAGTCGCACCAGAGGAAAAGGACCCATGTTGAGGAATTGGGGACCAAGGGGAGAAAACCCATAATGGCATCTAATGCCGAGTAGATCAACCCTTCTGGGCCAACTGGCTTGGAAGTCTGGGAAAACGGTGAAGGACCGGTAGGAAAGTGATGGTGGGTACCGGGGTTGGAGCGAACCTTATAAGGGCAGAAGTAGGTAATGGTAGCGGTTGTGTATCCCCTGACTGCAAGTTGCTTGCCTCAGTGAGTGCGTAAGTTACCGAAGTGTAGGTAATACCTGTGTGGGACAGGGACTGCTCTACCAAGTTTACCCGCGAGGATAAATTAGTCCTAAGGGGATGTAGGTAGTATCCGGGACTGTCTTCAACTGACTAATGTATCGGAGGGCTGTACCGGTGATCACAAGTAGGATTGATATGCGAAGCTTGGACCAAAGGGTTTAAATAGGCAATCCCCTAGTCGGGTTGTAGGTATGGCAACTAGTGTAGAACCTTCGGGCGGACTACTTAAATTAGACAACCAAAAGTTGTACATGTGGCTAGTTGTACTCTCATTCAATGTAATTCAATTGTGGGTGCGCCCAAAGAGGCGCCCTTGATCCACAGGCTTGATTAAATAAACTCTCACCCAAAGCGGGAACTTTGACACAAAAAAAAAATAAAAATAAATTTAGATGCTATTTTAGTAATAAATACAAGTTAATATATTTGTATAGTTATACAATATCAAATATATAAATATAGTTATAAAATTATATGAATATAAATTATTTTTATTTGTATACATATTTATTATTTAGGTCCAGTTCCAGTAAGTGCTAGAACTGAACTAGACTAGTCTAGTCTAGTAGTAGTCCACTGGACCAGTCCAGTCCAGGGGACAACACTGACTGTTCCTTATCTCCTTGCTCGGGACTTGCCAAACGAGTTTCAATTGTTCTGGTCCCTTGGATTTGTTTGTATCCCTTAGATTGTAGTAGAACACAGGCAAATTTGCCTGCGTTTTTGCACTTTTTTAGCTCTGATTTACTTTTTTAAAATGCTAAAATAATTAAATAAAACTTTGTACAATTATATTTGAAAATAAGGATTACTTTTTTGCAAAATTAGTTTTTATATTATAAGAAAATAAATTATAGTTACATATAAGCTGAAAATAGATAATTTTAAGAAAAATTTTTTTTAAAAAATTTTATTACAATTTTTCTGCGATCTTATTTAGTTTTAGTTTTAGAACTATAGTTCTTAAGACAATATTGTAGTTTATATAAAGGATGACAACTTTCATTATTGCAACTTTAATGATTTACTTGTAAAAATTAAGACTTGTATTAGAAGTAAAGATTTTTTTTATAGACGGGAACATATAAAATTTGAAAAAATCTAAAGAAAAATTTTAATAGTAAAAATGCCAATACAAGAACTTTAAACATTTATTATATTAAAGTTTTCTAATGATTTTAAAAAAAATTTATAACAAAGTTACTAAAACAAAACTCAAAGAATATTTTTTACTTAGAAAAAATATGACTAAAATCAATATTTAAAATTTTATTAAAAATTTTAAAATACGCAGGCAAATTTGCCTGTGTTACAATCTAAGGGATAACTTACACAACTACAATGATACTCCCATTCATGATGGTGGTACCAAGGTTACAGGTAATATACCCGACCAATCGATGAACAAATGTTACCATAACACAGGCCTATTTTTCAATTCATTTCTAGTAGGATTTGAACTCTAAACCTGTCGCTTGGGGTGACAACCAAACAGCTTCTCTATGTCGTCACACTATTCTTATGATGATTTTGCAAAGACATTATGAAAAAGAATAAATTAGCACTGCGATGATATACAAGAATACTTATTTTTATTATTAATTCGTGATTCGCCAATAAATGGATGTATTCACATAGTATTCACATAGTAAAATTGTGAGATAAGTTTAATATAAATATCATAATAAAGCAACAATCTGATGTTGGTTTATAGTAAAAAATTTTTTTATTAAGTTAACCTCTTTTTAGCTTCTAATTAAAGTTGTAGAGCTGAAATTTGTGGATCTAATAGCAAAAATTTATTAAAATCAGCCTAGTAATTCCCGAAATATTTTAATTTTTCTCTTTATAATCTAATAAAATTTCTTTACAAACTTGTAAAAAAATTTTATAAGGTTTGAAAAGAAAAATTAAGATATTTCAAGAATTACTAGACCGATTTTAATGAATTTCTAATATTAGATTCACAAATCCTAGCTCTACAACTTTAATTAAAAGCTAAAAAGAAATTAACTTAATAAAAAAAATAATTTTACTATAGATCAACATCAGATTGTTGCTTTATTATAATGTTTATATTAAATTTATCCCACAATTTTACTATATGAATACATTCATTTATAGGCGAATCACGAATTAATTATTATTTTAGATATTAATAAATTGATGTGCGGTAATACTAAAAAGGCATTGCGGTTGCTGCGCCATCTTGATACCTTTTTTTTGAATACCGTACATTAATTAATAATTATAGTAAAAACATATATCCCTTAAACTGTAAGCAATTCCAGGCAAATTTGCCTGGAAAATTGCTATAAATATACTTATGATCTACTTTTTTTAAAATTTAAAATATTTAATTAAAATTTTTTTGATAATATTTAAAAATAAAGATTATATTATAGTAGTATTTAATTTTATATTATAAGAAAAAAAGTTTAAGTTGTTTATAAGCTAAAAATAGACAAATTTTGAAAAAAATTTTAGCCAAAAAAATTATTTACTAATTCTTGGCGAACTCTATAAATATTATCTCTAGCCTCTTGTTTTTAATATATATTGTAGTTTATAAAAAGGATTACAACTTTTATTATTGCAACATTTGTGATTTACTTGTAAAAATTAAGACTTGTATTAGAAGTAAAAATTTTTTTTATAGACGGGAACATATAAAATTTAAGAAAATCTAAAGAAAAATTTTATAGTAAAAATTTTAAAATAAAAACTTTAAACTTTTATTACTTTAAAGGTTATTAATAACTTTAAAAAATTTTCATAATAAAGTTTATAAAATATATTTTAAAGAAAATATTCTATAAATAAAGTATACCCTATATTCTTAATAAAATTTTATTTTATTTAAAAAATTGTAAATATTTCTAAAAATTCCAGGCAAATTTGCCTGGAATATGGTTTAAGGGATAATTTTAATTTTATTTTTTTTTATATTATATTTATGAGAATTTCTATTTGTACACGTAGTGTATATACATGGGTAATATAAAAACAAACTGATATCTTAAAATTTTGATTATGAAACCATCCTTTATCTTCTAATAAAAAAAATTCCTTGAGAAATTTTGGTATAAATAACCCTCACCATAATCCCAAACCCATCCTTACCCTAACCATAAGCAAGGGTTCAATTTTTTATTTGTAAACATTGTTTTGATTAATGTTTGGATTTATCCCTTTGTACTAAATTAAGTACACTTTTAAAAATTAATAAAAAATCAAAAAAAATATATAAAAAAATATTTTTACATAAAAATAACTTGTTATAAGGTATAGATTAGTTTCATATTATCTATTTTAATATTATTACTAAAAATATTTTTTTTTATATATAGAGATTTTAGTGGTTAGTTGTGTACTAAATCTAGTACATTTCGCATCTGTATTTTTAATAGTAAATTTTATATGTTTCTGTGCGACAAAAAATTCTCTATAAGAGAATTTTATTCCTTGTACAAAAATATTTTTAGCATTTTAAAAAACGAAGTTAAACTTATAAGCTTTTAATTACAGCATCCCCAATACTTATAAAATTTTAAAAAATATTAAAATATATAGTTTTTTTAAAAAATCAATAAATAATCAAATCTAATGGTGTACTAACTCTAGTACAATGTACGAAATCTAGTACAGGTAAATCCAAGCCATTAATATGTTACACAATTTGTAAATCAATAAATTATACTCGTGTATAAACACTATGTGTAAATGAATAAATTTTCTATATTTATATTTTATATAAATAAAATTAATTATAATATAATTATTTTAATAAATTAATAAAAGCTTCAAATAAATTGTTTTTATATTTACGTCGTCAAATAAATTCATAAAGATACTTTTCTAATAAATATTTAGAACAATTTCTAGATGCTATATTTAATTTTATACTATTCCATAACCCTTCAATATTATTTGTATGAACTCCAGTTCCTCAGGACCCCGGACATCTCTCATATAGGTCATAACTGATCTGCACAAATTTTAAGGTTTTTGCTACCTCTAAAATCAAGTAAATTTGCTAAAAATTCAATTATTACATGAAGTTTTTATAGTAATTTGCTAAAAACTAAATTATTACATTTAGATAGTGCTCTTAGGTTCAGGTGCTCTAAAAAAATTTGTGCAGCATATAAAAATACATTTTACTGGTATATTTACTTTTATATTTCTTGAAAATTTAAGAAGAGATATTTAATTTTGAATTTTTTGATCAAAAAATCAAAAATTAAGCATCTTTTCTTAAATTTTCAAGAAATATAAAAGTAAAT
>QKWP01002414.1:50860-68322 GCA_003550325.1 Gigaspora rosea
GATCAATGATCATAATACATATGCGGGGTAAGTACCAAGTTGCTATTGATACTAAAACCCGATTACATGCTACAACTACTTTTATTTATTTTTAATTATAATTGATTATCACTTTACTCTATATAGCCATTAACAACTTGTTATATCTGGATCGATCATTATAGCGCAACTTAACTTGTTACAATAATTTTTGCAAAAATGTGGGTAAATTGCTAAAAATAAAATATAACATGCATAAAATCTTTGTAATTCGCCAAAATATTCAATTATGACCCTTTTTAAAATTAACTTCAATTTGCTAAAATTTAAATTTGGACCTTAGATCAGATTTGAATCAATTTGCTAAAAAAAAAAAATATAACATATATCAGAGATGTCCGGGGTCCTAGTTCCTCATTGAATTCTATTTTTTGAATGATTTACTCAGGACCCTGAAATATATATAGATAGGTCAGGTATGTGTTTGCTTATTTTTGAGGTTTTCTGTAGATTTTTTCTATTTATAGTAATTTTTTGCTTATTTTTGAAGTTTTTTTCACAGATCTTTCCTTTTTAGTAACTCTATAATTAACCTGACCTATATGGGGGGTTCAAAAAGTTTTGCAACTGCGCCACTATTTTGATGATCATTCGATTTAGCCAAATTTAAAAATAATTATATTGAATCATGTGTAATAACGAATTAGTTAAAAAAAATTTGGCACATTCTGATTTGACGAAATAAAGTTACAATTATTTGAAATTAACGAACAAAAAATGATAGAAAATTCTACACACAAAAATCAACGATACTATATCTGGGTATGCTGGAAAAACGGTAAAGAAGCTGCAGATATCCATAAAGAATTAGTCATTGCTGAAGGAGACAAGGCACTATCTAAATCTACTATTTATTATTGGATTGAAATATTCAAAACTAGAAAATTGAGTGTAGAAGATGAATCTTGTTCTGGCCGTCCTCATGAAGCAGTCACACCTTTGAACGTTGCTACAATTCAAAATCTTATAAATGAGGACCCCATATCACAATTGAAGGTATTCAGCAAGTTGTCTGTATCTCAACTGGAAGTATTAATACTATTTTACATACAGAAATTGGTGCCTACAAAGTATGCTCAAAATGGGTACCACACACACTTTCTGAAAAAACAAGAAAGAAAGAGTCAAACTTTCGAAGCAGTTATTGAAATATCTTGATAATGGATTTCGAAATGTTATTACTGGTAGGGATGGCAAAGTCCTTAAGTTCGGAACTTTAGGACCTGGTTTTGGGACCTGGTCTTTAAAGACTAGGTCCCAATTTTAGGACCTAGGTCCATAGGTCCACAATAGGTCCTAATATAAAATATATTAGAACTTAAAAATATTAGTAATAAAATAGTAGTTTAATTGGTTAGAAAGTATTAGAACTAAGTCCAAAAACTTAATCCTATTGGTCGAGCATAAGTTCTAGGACTTATTATATGAGGACCTGGTCCTTAGGTCCGTGTGATAGGACCTACAGGTCCTAGGACCAAGACCGGACCTGGACTGACTTTACCATCTCTAATTACTGGGGATGAAACATGGTTTTATTTCTTTACTGTTTCATCTAAAGAAAATAATAAAGTTTGGTTAAATCAAGATGAAAATTGGCCCCAAATTGTAAGAACCTCTCGATCCAGTAGAAAACAAATATTTTGCATTTTCTTTTCAGCTGATGGAATTGTGGCGAGCATTGTGATAAAACAAGGACAGACAGTTAATAGTTGGTATTATGGTAATGCTATATTACCAGAAATTTTTAAAAATTTTAAGAAAATTAGTAGCAAAAGCACTGTGCATGACATTATGTTGCATCATGACAATGCGGCTTCACACAAGGCAACAGAAGTTACTGAGTACCTTCGTAAAGAACAAGTTATATTGCTTCCCCACTCCCCCTACAGTCCAAATCTGGCCCCTTGCGATTTTTTTTTATTTCCTAAAATTAAAAAAGAGCTTAGTGAGTTACGATTTGAAAGGATTCAAGAACTTGCTCGTGCTATAAAATTAATAGCAAATAATATAACAAAGGAGGAGTACCTTAATTGTTTTCAGGATTGGCGTAGAAGGTTAAGACGTTGCATAGACGTTAATGGGAACTATTTTGAAGGAATGAATAATTAAAATTATCATTTATTATGTAAATAAAAAAATAATTCTCATATTCTCAAAACTTTTTGAATCTCCACGTATTTATATATATTTCGGGGTCCTATTTACTCTGCGATGAATCATATTTAATTGATCTAAATGACTATATCCTTTCCAATAATCTGTATGAACTATTGATCTTGGTCTTACATGTTGTTTAATTATTCTTCTTAAAGTTGGTGTTTCTTGATCTTCTGTTATAACAAAAAAACATTTTTTTTTTATTTCTTTCAAAACCACCTATATACATCAAAAAATTTTATGTATAGATATTAATCGATATATAACAGTTAATCGTTTATATCAATTAAAAAATAACAATATATATCAATTAACTGGTTAAAATCGATATATGGGGGTGAGTTAGTAGAAAAGGGACAAATTTATCTAATAAATTTGTACCTTTTCTACTGTATAATCGTAATTATTTGATAATCGATATAACAATGGTGAAGTCAATAGAAATGGGACAAATCTATCTAATAAATTTGTCCTATTTCTATTGACTCCACGCCATATCATTTTTATATTAAATCGTTATGTCTACAAATCGATTATAATTCTCACCTTTCACATTTAAAAAAAAAACAAATTGATTATAATCGTAATTATTTGAAATGATATATAATGATTAACAGATCTTTAACCCATCACGAATAAAAAAAAAAAACAAAGTTCAAAATCTCTTAAGCCCATTTGATCTGTAAACTATCATAGATTACAAAAATAAATTCTACAAAATGTGTAAAAAAATTTAAAAAAAAAAAGCTGTTTTGAACGATTTTTATACCCTCTCTCTTTTACGCTTTCTCCCTTTTACTCCTCTCTTCCTTTTTTTTTTCTCTCTCTTTTTTTTTCTCTTTCTTTTTTCTTTTTAATATTTCGAATACTTTTGAAATATTTTAGGACGATCTGTAACCTGGATCATATCAAGGACGCGCTTGACTAATATTTTCGAAATGTTTCGATAATTTTCGATGATTGTATTACAAAATCAGATTAAATCTTTGTTTATTTTTTTTTTGTTTATAATTTAGATCTTCCATCAATTTTACATCGTTTTTTTGTTTTCCTTTTGTTTTTTTTGGTTTGGTTTCATTTTTTTTAGTTTCATTTTGTTTTTTTTTTATTAATATTTTTTTTTATTTTTTAATTTTTTTTACTTTATTTTTACACTTTAGAGAGCTTCCAGAAATCAGCTGATTTTAGTTTACTATGAGCCTACCCCCACCCACCCACATCTGATACCCCAATTAGCCAATTAGATTTTACGATTATTAAAAAGTTAAATATAACATTTAATAGTAAATAANCGCGCTTGACTAATATTTTCGAAATGTTTCGATAATTTTCGATGATTGTATTACAAAATCAGATTAAATCTTTGTTTATTTTTTTTTTGTTTATAATTTAGATCTTCCATCAATTTTACATCGTTTTTTTGTTTTCCTTTTGTTTTTTTTGGTTTGGTTTCATTTTTTTTAGTTTCATTTTGTTTTTTTTTTATTAATATTTTTTTTTATTTTTTAATTTTTTTTTTTTTTTTTTTTTTTATTAATATTTTTTTTTATTTTTTAATTTTTTTTACTTTATTTTTACACTTTAGAGAGCTTCCAGAAATCAGCTGATTTTAGTTTACTATGAGCCTACCCCCACCCACCCACATCTGATACCCCAATTAGCCAATTAGATTTTACGATTATTAAAAAGTTAAATATAACATTTAATAGTAAATAATTTTTGGTTTACTGGACCAAATTTGATGATTTAACTACCAAAATGATCCTCTCAATGAGAGGATTCTAGCGAGCCTAAAATTTTAAAATTCAATAACAGGATCCTGTGATTGGAATAAATTTGTGTTACTATAAAAGTTCTATAATTTATTAAATAATTATAACCCATTTATAGCAATACAAATTTATTTTGATCTTAGGATTCTGTGATTGGATCTTAACGATTTTGGGCTTGTTAGAATCCTCTTATTGAGAGGATCATTTTGGTAGTAAAATCATCGAATTTGGCCCAGTAAATCAGAAGTTATTAACAATTAAAAATTAATTTTTAATTGTTAATAACTTGGCCAATTTCGATGATTTTACTACCAAAATGATCATCTCAATAAGAGAATTCTAACAAGCCCAAAATCGTTAAAATCCAATCACAGAATCCTAAAATCAAAATAAATTTGTGTTGCTATAAATGGGTTATAATTATTTAATAAATTATAGAACTCTTATAGTAACACAAATCTATTACGATCACAGGATCTTGTCATTAGATTTTAATGATTTTGGGCTCCCTAGAATCCTCTCATTGAGAGGATCATTTTGGTAGTTGAATCATCAAATTTGGTCCAGTAGTTCAAAAGTTATTAATTATCTAATATTATTAATATATCTATAATTTTGGTCAAAATTAATTTTGCAACTTTGGCCGGAATTATAAAATTTTGGCCGGAATTACACCTGATACTTCAGCTGACCTACCCACCCACCCAGAAATTAGCTGATTTCTGGAAGCTCCCTTACCACTAGCACTTTGCAAGAAATCCAATGACTTTCTAGCACTTTGCAAGAACACACATCACCTTTTTCCAGCAATTTTGAAAGTTCAAAAATGCAAGTTTCGCAAGTTTTCACAAGTTTTTGCAAGATTTCAATCTATTTATTTTTTCGTTTTATATTTTTTGTTTTTGTTTTTATTAATTTATTTTATTTCGACTCTTTGCGAAAACCTTTGACAATTTCTGAATTGCAAAACACGAACTCAAAATGGAGATTTGGGGCTTTGTTTATTTTTTTATTTAATTTGCTTACATTTTTGTTTTGTTTGTTTTCTTTTTTTTTTACTTATTTTTTTAATTTTATTTTATTTTATTTATCCTTTACTTCTTTCAGAACTTACAAAAAAATGGCTTAACTTTTCTAGCACTTTACAAGAACACCAATTCTAACATCTCTGGTACTTTGCAGGAAGTCACAAATATGAACAAATCTAATCGAATATAAGCGAATATGAGTGAAATATAATAGTTTATTTTTTTTTGGATTTGTTTTTTTAGTTATTTTTTCGGTTTGTTTTTTGTTTTTTGTTTGTTTTTTTTTTACTTATTTTTTAATTTTATTTTATTTTATTTATTCTTTACTTCTTTTGAAACTTAGCAAGAAAATGATCTAACTTTCTGGCACTTTGCAAAAAGTAGCGAATATAAGCAAATAAGTGAATATGAGCAAATATAAGGAATATAATAGTTGATTTTTTTTGTTTATATTTTTTTATTTTTTTTTGGTTTCGTTTTTTTTGGATTTATTTTTTTTGGCATTTTTTTATAATAATACATAATAAAATATATAATATTTAAAATATAATAATAATAAATAAAAAAAATAAAATTTTATATTAAAAAATTGCGAAAACCTATAAAACGGTTAAAAATTTGCAAAGAGTATAATTATATGAATATAATAATTATTAATTAATATCATATCAAATATATATCGATTAATATCTATATCAGATATATATTGATACTATCACTATCGATAGAAATTGACAGGGGTAATGAATATCAATATATATCTTACCAGTTAATAATTAATATATATCTATATATAAAATTTGCTGATGTAAAGTAAAAATTAAGTAGCATATATTTTATTATTTTAAATATTTATATTAAAATTTTTTTAAAACTTAATTTACCTACAACCCAAAAATCTTCATACTTTTTGAATTTACTTTCATCAATTTCACAAATAATATTCTTTCTTTCTATAATAAAATCTTTACTTGTTAATTTAGAAATTGCTAAATCTCAAAACATATTTGTAAATTTAATAATAGTAACTGAAGAAAAAGTTGTCATCATACTAATTGATGTATAATTTAATTTACATAACCAAAAATATCCTATCAATAATATATCATTACATTTTATATTGCTATTTGTATTTTTAAAAACAGTTTCTGTTTTGTTGCATTCTCGATTTTTGCATTTATAATAATTAATATATCGAGTTACTTCTTAATTACAAATTTTACAACTTTGTTTATTTTTTAATATTTCTTTTTCTAATAAAAAATTTATACATTTTTCTTCATTAAAAAAAATATCATATAAAAGATTTTAATAACATTTTTTTAGTAATTAAAATAAAAATATATATGCTTGTATTTATATAATAATTATTATAAAATATTTTCTATTAATAATTTAAAACAAGAAATACAAAGATTACAATTACATATACAAAATTTATTACAAGAAATAATAAATTAAGAAAAATCTTCAAACAATTAAATAATTCTACTAGACAAATATATAATTTAGACATTCAATTTAATAATAATAAAATTTTAACAGAAAAACTAAATCAAATTAGAATAGCTAGTAAGAAATTTCTAATATTAGATAAAAATAATTAAGTGTTTAATGTGCTCCTGAGCCGTGCAAACTCTTTTGAGCAACTTCGCAAGAAAAGATGAAGTTGAAGTTTTCCATATACCCAATTTTCTATGGCACAGTGGGTTTTTAAGTTAATAATTAAGTCATTCTTGAATAGTTAATATGACACGATCACTAAGGAACCCACACCTTTGCGATCAGTTATAATTTAACTTATTTCTCATATAATTGTTGTATAATAAATAGTCTAAAATTAGAAAAAATATTAACAAAGTTCTTTTTTATTCAAATTTTTATATTACCAAAAAGAAATTAGTTTATTTATTAAATTTTTTAGGGTGCTATTTTATGGAGACATGTCGCCATGGCGACCCCCACTATTAACCAATCACAGTCGATCATGTGATAGCAAACACCAAATAAAATTTTAATAATACGATATTTACATGTATATATATACAATTACTCTATGAACTCCTATTATAGTGAACCACCTTTATAATAAAAGCCTTTTTGTATTAAAGTCTCTTGATATAGTTATGATTGCTTCTTCTGAGTCGATTATGGTTCTATCTAAATTTTTGGTAAAACTACTATTGCATGAAGTGCCATTTTTCCTAGGAGACAATAGAGGTATTGAGCTTATAACTAGTAAAGAGATGTTCTTTCTCTTTACGAACTTACTAATAAATTCTCGATATACTTTAGTGGGAAAATCTTAAAGCCTGATCATTTCACTATCTCGAAAGTGACTTGTACGATACAAATTTAAGTTGTTACCAACCGGTTTATTACTAGACTTGTTTTGGTTAGTAATATTAATACTAGTTGCGATATCTCCAATTAGTAGTAAACCCAAAGACATGAATCTAGTTTCTTTTATTTCAAATATTAATAAATGTGACGGATCATAAAGAAACCAGATAAAAATGTATAGTATAAAAAAATTGACAAACTACCGAAAAATAAAATTTTTTGGGGCGCATAGAATTAGATAAGTGGGTTTTAGAAGGTTAAATAGAAGCCCACATTTCATCTTAATCCAATTTCATTATAATCCATGACAATAAATGGTCAAGTTTAATAGCTATATTAAATGAAATTACTACGCATAGTGAATTGACTTGATTATATGATACTCGATTATTGATCGACTTAGATCAATGATCGAGCACCAATTAATGGGCTCGAGCAACAATAGGTGAATCAATGATCGATAATACTGATCGATCAAATAAGTATATATTTGATCGATCAAAAAAATTTTTAATATGATTCCCTTTATAGAAAAATGTCAGTTTAAAGGACCTAAACGTTTTTTCTGTTTTAATGGGTTATAGTACCGGGTATGTACTGCATTACCAAAAAAAAAATATGCATAGGTTTATGAAAATTTATGCACATTAATTACATCCTGATTTAAACATGACAATTTATACTTTATGATTTATTTAACTTTTATTTATAATATAAAAAGAATCTATTTGTATATAACATACATACAAACGTTAAATAAACGACTAAACTAATTACTGACTACAAACTCAAACACGAGACCCACCAACAAAGATACCAAAGTGATATCCTAACCAGAAACCAATCATAGCCTTATCACGTATGTACGAATGTTGTATAACGCGAATACTAACTACAAACTCAAATAACTACGACGTGAGACCCACCAACAAAGACTTCAGACAACATTGATACCAAAGCGACGAAATCACGAAAGCTCAGAAAACAGACAAGAAATAATTCTGCACCAAAAAAAGCTCAACTAAATCGTATTAGTAAAGATTTAGTAATAATACCAGAGCAATATACTAATTGTTTTAGCGAAGCTAGACTAAAAAACAGAGTTAGCTCAAAACAGCAAAAAGAAACACAAACAGTAAAAAAAAAAAAGACTATAGTACTTATCTTACGATTCCACTTCTAATTCCCCTACCCGACATTCTAGAAAGTTAAACCAACCAGAAAAAACAATTAGTTCAAGACTGCAAGTTCTTTAAATTTCTACTTAACATTACTAGATCTTTGAGTTCTTTAAAATTTTATTGTGTTTAACGTGCACAACTTAGTCTTAACGGGGCACAACATTACTAGATCTTCAAAGTTTTTTAAATTTCGTTACTAGATCTTTTGAGCTCTTTAAAATTCTACTGTGTTTAACGGGCACAACTTTATTAAAAACTTTTGAGTTTTTTTTAAAATTCTGTCTAACAGGGCATGACATTGTTAGATTGAGTTCATTAAAATTCTATTAACGGGACAAAATGAGCGATACAAGATAAAGTAAGCGATACAAAACCAAAAGTGTAAACAAAAAATATATTTATATACTTTTTTAATATACGTCATTTAGTCTATTTAATACTTAATCAATATTGTTATCATTGACTTACCCGATCACATTTATTAAAATTTTCAAAAATTCAAATGGATTTTATTAAATAGCACTGGCGCATAAATCTTTTTAACTTATTGTACGGGTCTTATGTGACAACCTGTGCTTTTTACGTTTTGTTATTGCATGGGATTGTTACGTCAGACACCGTGCAATAAGATAGTTATTATATGGGTATGTGGAATAACCCATTACATACACGGGTTTATATTTAAATCCCATGCCTTCGGCACGGAATATGAACCCATGTGTAACTGGGTTATTCACTACAACCCATACAATAACTATAATTTATTGGCCGATTTAATTATCTTGCCATAAATACAGAATTCAAATTTAAAAAAAATGGTTCTTTCGTTTGAGTCAATTAAAAAGAAAAATAAATCTGTTATTGAATGCTTCGCACTAATAACAGTCGCATCTGGCTGTAAATTTTTATGCGCGAGCACCTGGGCCCCGAAGGGGCCCAGATGCTCGCGTATAAAAATTTACAGGCAGATGCTTTTTTTATTATAATCATCCTGTGATCATTCGGATCACAGTATTATCATTTCTCCTGCCAAATAAAACTGTATTGGATGCTTCGCATCCAATAACTATTTATTATTTCAATTATTTAGGTACTTAATATAATCGATCAATGATTGACTCAATGATTGATCGATTATATATGCTCGAGCTATGCTTGATCGATTATACTCGATTAAAATGCATAATCAATTTTTGATCGATCATTGAAAATTTTTTTTAATCAATCATCGATCAACAATTTTTTGGTCGAGTCAATTCACTAACTACGCAATAGTAAATATCCAAATTCAATAAAACAAAATTAAAGCTGGGCATCATATATAGGAACCCGCGTTTCCAATTTCATTATAATTCGTAACAATAAATAGTCTTTAATAGCTTTATTAACACAACTGAAATGAAATTAATACTGCGCAATAGTAAATATCTGCATTTAATAGTTAATTAATTAGATCGATTGATAGATATTCTTATTAATAATTAACTAAGGGCGTTCTCAAGCGACTCAATCAATGGATCAAAATTAAAGATGGGCATCACACACTTATCAGTGTGAAATACTTAATAATTACATTACTAATAATCTAAGTTAAAATAAGCACTGATTAAGCATCTTGCATGCATCTCGCACTGAATGCCCATCTCTAGTCAAAGGATGCCCTTACTCAATATGATAATTTAATATCCGCATTTCGTAACATGAACCTTTGGCAAAATTAATATAAGGATTATTTCAATTGTAGTACTTATGCACGATCTCTATAACTAGCAAACGTAACTCTATGATAAAAAAAGGAAATTATAGCAGACCAGTATGGTATAGATAAGCAGATCCGTATAGTATGTATAGGCCAAATTTAAAATCTATACTATACCGATCAGCTCTAATTCCTAACCCTAATGCTAATATATATTACACTGGATCAATATAGTATAGATTTAAAAATTCGGCCTATACTATACTATACGGAACTGCTAATCTATACTATACTAATCTGTGAAATACCTTAAAAAAAGATGGTCTCTGATCATCTTTTTTTTTCATCGCGGACTGAATAATTTGTTTTTTACTAATTAAAAATTGTGCTTCAACCTATTAATTTAGGTGGTTGAGAGCACCCAAAGTATATCGAAAATGTGTGGAAATTAAATTTTTGATTAGCGAAAAGTATTTTTAATTGATTAATTGAGTTTGTCATTAAGATAAGGTAGCTTATTACCTGAAAGAAAAATTTTAAATAGTAAAGAATGATCAGCGAGTTTACCATTTCAGTCAAAAAACTTAATGACCCAAATCACATTTTTTTTGTGCTGACCTATTTAAAATCTTAAGTATTTATTTTGATCTATCATTGAAATTGAGCATCACTACAATTATTGGAAAATCACAGTAATAATTATGTTTGAGCATATCTCACTTTTATCTAAAATGTTACACCGCCCAAACTCTATTTTTATTTATCTACATTTAAGCCATCATACCTTGGAGATTTTAGAAAAATCCATAAAGATCCACAGTAGGTATTTCACAGATAAGTATAGTATAGGTGAGCAGTTCCGTATAGTATAGGCCGAATTTTTAAATCTATACTATACTGATCCAGTGTAATATATATTAGTGTTAGGGTTAGGAATTATAGCTAATTGGTATAGTATAGATTTTAAATTTGGCCTATACTATACGGATCTGTTCACCTATACCATACTGATCTGCTATAATTTCTCCACAGTGCATGATTCTTAACCCATCGTAACTGCGCAGTATTAACTAATTCTTCAATACCGGAGTGAGCAGGTGGTTATATTTCGCACTTACATAGTACATAAATGTTCACATCAAATAAAATGGAATTAAATAAAGTATATAATATATAACGTTTAAATATACATGAATGATTTAGTTTACCTTAGATACATATATTCATCAGAATTAATGAAAGATATTAAACATGAACTTGAATAGCTTACAATAACTATATTTATTGTAACAGATTAAAGTGAAATCGGATTAAAATGAAATATGTATAGTATAAAAAAAATTGACAAGCTATCGAAAAATAAATTTTTTGGAGGTGTATTTTTTAGGGTTAGGAGTTAAGGTTAAAAGTTAGTTTTAGAGTAGAGTTTATTAAACAAGTACAAGTGGGTTTTAGAAGTTAAACAGGATCCCATATTTCATTTTAATTCGATTTCATTATGATCTGCTACAATAACTAAATTAATGCGAATGAAATAGAATTAAATGATATATGCAACATTAAAATATATGAATTTGATTAACTTACCAAAATATTAAATTAGACATGTACAATGGAATTAACGAAATAGATTATAGTTTGCATTAACTATGTTAATTAATGTTTTTATTCACTCAAAATATCATGAAAAAAAATATATGTAGAAATATTTAAGTTTGAAACTAAATTATCATAAAACTAAATTATTACGCACATTTAGAGGGCGATGATAGCGACTTTTAAATAAACAATAATTCTTATTATACTTACTAAAATTTAATACGGAAAGAGACTTGGAGGCCAATTAACGAAAAAACTTGCGAACCTTAACTACTATTTCAAAGTAAATTAATAAGAACATTTATTAATAGCAAACCCTTATAAAAATTCCACTAAACCGTATCTTATAATTACCTAAGTGAAAAAAGGATTCCAACTTCTTATAAGCTCTGATTCCTATTTCTAATAGAAATTTGATTAGCAATAAACCTATAATTAAATTAAGAATATCTTTGTACATTAGTGTATAAAACACGGGTATGTTAAAATCTCAAAACCTCGATTATAAATTAGCTTTTGAGGTTCTAACAAAAAATGTTTTTTGCAAAATTTTAGCATAATTTATAACCCTTCTTATCCCAAAGCTAACCCTCGCTCTAACCTTAAATCGGGTTTAATTTTTGGTTAAAATTTATGCTACACGAATTTGTGATTGATTAATTAATACCTATATTTCATACAATAGTATACAATAAGAAATTTTTAGTTATTAAATGACTTTTATGCCTACTGCAAAATAGTTTCGCATGGAATATAATTTCTGTTTTAAAGGTTGAATCAAAATATATTAATGAAATACATTATATTCACCAAAACTAATACCCAAAATGTTTTAGAAAACATTATTTCCCTATTAATGAAATAAAATCATTCACTCTTACCTATAACATTAGTTATAGTGCAACAAATCTTTAGGAGCTCTATTTTTAATAGGTGAAAAATTTTGGAGTAGTGTTAAATGATAAAATGCTCATCGTAGGAATTAAATTGTGTAATGTATTTAAATTGCTTTTCCGCACCCACAATATCAACGCCCTGTATATATTGATCAACCAATAAATTGCAGAAGATTAGCAAAGAAAAAAAAAGAATAATAAAATTACAAATAAAACTCACCATTAAACTTAACTCTAATCTACTATGTTTAATCCCTATAATACCTTTTTAGATTGGTATAATAAAACGAATCAAGACTGCTTGGGATTCTTATATTCGAATATGAACTCAATCCCAAACTTCATACTAAATCTGGCTTAAACTGTTTTTTTTTAACTTTAGCTAAAACAGATATTTGAATGCAGATATTAGACTATCATATGTGCAATTCTATGTAATTACTTAAACAACAAATAAACAATAAGGCATCAAAAAGGTATGTTAAAGCTGGGCGATTTTTACTGGCCCGAGTCAAATTCATCTATTTTTTTTTGTTTATTAATCTAATTCTTATTTGGACAAGTTCGGGCATTATGGCCCTTTTTACGACAAACACTACATTGCCTTTGTGTGTTTTCACAATTTTGAAAATTAATTGGTAGTGTAGATGATGGAATCAATACTACAACGGAACTTTCCCCTGTAAAAAGTGAATTAAATGCATAAGTAATAAAATATTGGAATAAAATTACTTGCTAAATTGTCGCAAATAATACCAGATTCTATTATACCCGATAATTCTTGAACACATTCGTTACCCGTAGATGTGATCGATATTTCTTCATTGCTAACAGCACTACTATTTTCATCTGCACTAATATTTTCATCATCACTTCTAGTTTCATAATAACTACTAGCTTCATGACCTATTAACAAATGTAATAAGTATAAAGTCGCTTTTTATATTTGGATTTCATTGCTTAACTTACATTGGCTACAAAAAACTCATGCTGATTAGAAGAATTTAAATCAATTTATATAAGCTAAATATTAGTGCATGCAAACTAAAGTCGTCCAATTTTTAGCAAAACTTCATGTAACAAATCGGTAGACAATCATACGGGTGACTGTCATGTGATGTTCAATTATTCGCTATAATCCTTCAATCACTAATTATTATAGATTAGTGCACGACAGGTTCTCAAATAAGATATTTTTGTTCAAAGTCATAAGATTTGAAAATTTATGGACATCTTTAGATTGTATGCATCATATAATTACCTTCCGGTCTCATCATTCATCTGACTTGTATTAGTATCCGATTGCTTTTTTTTTTACAGGTTTTTCCTTTTGTTTGCAAAGCCTGCACCTGTAACTAGTTTTCGTATTGGGCTTCTCGAAAGCGTTCTTAATTCTTTTTGATTTAGGACGATCTTTTGGTTTTCTTTTAATAGAATTTTGGATACCCATCATACGATCATCATCATTAATATTATCATTAACACTATTATTAGTTTCGTTAATGGTTCTTTGGGATGTTCTTCGTTGTATTGACATGAGAAACCCAAGAAGTTCATGATAAATATCCTCGTTACTATCTTCAATTGCCTCTACCATTATTTTTTTCCTAATCCCCAAAGTTCACCGAATTGCGTTTCTTAGAAATTGTTTTAGATATCTCATTAGCCGATTGATTAGAAATACAATTTGTAAATTCTTCGGCTCTAATAAAATTTGGTTCACAATGCAAAATTGTGCAGGCAAAAGATGTGTTTTTGTTGCTGATGCTAGTGTTTTCGGAGAAACACTTATGAACTCGTTATTTGATATGTCAGTCTCTTGTAGCTCTTCTTTGTACCAATGCCTGTTGACTAAGCCAATATAAAATCTTGCAGTGGGAGTTAGGGTCATAGTACGATAAAAATGGTGGCACGGGTACCCGTGCGAATTTCTGAGCATACACATACAAAGAAAAATGCCATCATCCAAAAAACATATAAATTGAGAGGTGCCGGATCCTAGTAAGTGCATAACTTCCCATATTTCAAGAATTGTTGAAGAAAATTCATTTAGAAATGATTTCAGTTGTATTTGTAGACAATCAAACAAGTTATCAATACATCGTTCCGATTCATCAACTTCCTATTGATTAAAAAAAATATTGATTAAATCGATAATATAATTTAACATAATGATTGTGACGAGATTATAGCAGATCAGTATGATAAGGGTAGTAGTGTAATTTTTGGATTGTGACTCTTCTATATATGTTATAATTATAAAAATCTTACTTTCTCTTTAGAAAATACGACCTCGAGATCAACCTCCACAGCATGATAATAAAAACTTAAATTCATTTGCTCCTCCTGTTTTTTCACTATATTTGGCACACAAACTCGTTTAACCGTCGTATTACTGGCTCAAAAATAGTTGTCGTTGCACTTTTTGGTCCTGTTTGTGGTATATTTTGCTTCCAACTTACAAATTTGCAATAATCAATTTCTTCTTGGTATCTTTCTTCTAAAGCATCAAACAACTTACATAATGAAAGACTCGAACTCCCAAAAAGGTGTTTTAATGCTGCATTCTTACACTCGTTACGAGAGGTAGTCTGTACGCCAGCTGTGAAGTATTTACTAGTAAATGCACGCGCCCAAGACTTAGTACAATGGCCTAAAGATCTTATTAAATAATCGCTAGATTGTGGATAATCCCGTAGCAATTTTTCCCATCTTTAAATAAATAAACTAATTAGATAACTTGCAATACAAAAACTTTAAAATAATCATACTTAGTGTTGGCATTGGACATATGAGTCTTTGCTTTGAAAATTACCTTCTGACTTTTTTGATCGGGCTAATTCGGACAAAAACAAACCCGGGTACCGATTCATGTTTATATATTAACCTCTTTTACTAATTCAATAGTTTATTTAATAAACTATTGACATATAAACATGAATCAGTACTCGGGTTTGTTTTTGTCCGAATTAGCCTGATCAGAAATGCCGGAAGGTGATTTTTAAGGCGAAGACCCCATATGTCCAATGCTAACACTAATTATACTGTTACTACTTGCCTTTCGTTAAATGTTTCCTCCATAAGGCTATTCCTCATAGCATAAAACTCCTTTATAAAATTATCATAATTAGAACCAATTATCCCTTTTAAATTTTTTGGCAAATTTTGGCTTATGTGCCAAATACAATGCATATGAAACGTATTGGAAAATTGTGCTATGACAGCGCCGTTGACTGCCGGATCACCATCTGTTACTAATACTTTTGGTGCTAAACCTGTTGCATCCACAACACATTTAAAAACCCATTCGTATGAAGATTGTGTTTCGTCATCAACAATCACTTGTGCTACAATCACGTTTTCAAATTATTATCAGGTGTAACGAAAATAGACAGAGGCCGATCATAACGGTTAGTTTTGCATGTATTATCATGCATTATTATATTATGATAACGTAACCATAAAATTTGTTGCTCGAGGCTCATCCAAAGAGGTGAGTTAAAGAAGAAGTAATCGGATCAAATTTCATTGAAACAAACCATCGGGGATCCTCAGCTTTTTTTTCATTGAGTCTCTTTAATAATATTCCTGCATCATCTTCTCCTGGTGTTACTTCACGACGAAATTTTTGAATTGTATTGTACAGGTCTGGTCGATACATTCTAACATGATACTTTTCTTGAATTATCCTATATTGCATGGTAGTATTCACTTTTGCAACAATAGTCAAAAAACGAATTTCTTCGATGATTTCCTTTGGTAGCTTTCGTAACGTTGGATCAAAATGGCTTGCCAGTGGATTGAGCTTATGACCAACATGTTTGTTATTAAAAGTTGTAACTTTAAGATAACCTTTGTCTTTTTTAACCAAATATTAACTTTCTACAGGCATCCTACTCGACAAGATACTCCATCTGACTGTGGTTTTCCAGCATGGCAACACACATACATCTGCTTTAAAATTTGCTGAGTTTCCGAGTCTACTTTCCCACCCCACCAATTCTTATACCATGGCCTTTTTCAGCAGCGTATTTCTTCATAAAATTTGTTACATGTTCCCAGCTTTGAAAAGTTTTACCAACAGTAAGTTCTTTGTCACTATAAAAACTAAAAATAAAAGATAACATTAAATAAAGGTAAGATCAACCATTAAATAAAGCTAAAACATTTTATTTACTTACCCGCTATTATCAGAAAAATCATCTGCATCGTCTACACTCTCATATGCAGCGAAAATCTCAAGTTCATTGCCATTGTTCAGTTCATCCATTTAAAGTATAGTATATAAAAGCCGTAAGTTATTGCTTTTAATGAAAAAGTTTTAGCCCTTGGCTTTTTTTTTGTTGGCTCTCCTTGTTCTTCTTATTTTTTATTTTCTCAAAACTATTCTTTTTGCTCTTTTTTTCGTTTTTCTTTGTAGGACACCAATCAAGTGCGTTTAGTTTTTTATTTTGGAAAAATTTGTGTTCTAAAATCAACCAATCAAAAATAAACATGTGATAACCAAGACTTATTGGTTATCAAATCAATACAAGCAAAAACAATGGGCATTTTTAAACTGGCCTTGTGGCAAATAACAAGAGACAAAATTTTACATGTAAAAACTCATTATTCAATCCTTACCCGACCTTCATTGTCAGGTTATAATCGGCTAAACAAATCGATCAAACAATGAAGCAAAACATTACCAAAAATTATACAACAAATAACACAATAAATGAAAAAAACTTTATTAAAAAAAATCTACT
>QKWP01002415.1:6738-27998 GCA_003550325.1 Gigaspora rosea
ATCGTCTCATTGAGACGAACATTTTGGTAGTAAAATCATCCAAAACGGATCATTGGTTCAAATTTTATTTAATATTAAAGTTTAAAAATTTTTTAAAATTTTAAAAAATTTTAAAAAATTTTAGCCAATCAAAAGTTATTTACTATTAGGACCTGATAATTTCTGACCCCCCACCCCTACCCTAAAAAATCAGGTGATAAATAGCGCTCCCCTAAGCAAACAACCATCTATTCCAGATCGGATTAAGGGGATGGCCCGACCACCTAATCGATACTGGTCACCAATCACTGCCGGCGACAAACATTTATTGTGACAGATCATAATGAAATCAGTATAAAACCTCGAAAACTAAATTTTTTTGGGGTACATTTTTTAGGGTTAGGGGTTTAGGGTTAGGGTTAGTTTTAAAAAAAAATTATAATAAACAAGTATTAATAGGTTTTAGAAGGCTAGCAGGTTAAGTATAGAATGTAGATTTCATTTTAAATTATGATATGCGACATTTATTACTACTGTACTATAAAATTTTAACCAATCAAAAAAGGGGCGCGACAAATTTGACCTATTCACGTTATGATATAGCTAATATTGTTACCTCCTCGACAGAGATCCAACCATAGTGTTTTTGACCTTTTTTTTTTTGACTTATATTATTAATTTAATTAAATTTTCCCGACCAAGAATGCATTTTATTCGTCAAACATAATGACAAAGCAGCGAAAAGCTATAAATATAATTTATTTTAATAAACATTTAGTTAAGACAACAAATGAAGCAATCGGAGGATCGAAATACAGGTATTAAATTGGATATAATCATATATATATATATATACTGTATATAATTATGCAATGGTATCTATGTCTAGTTTGTGCTAAAATTGAATATACTTTAGAACTTAAGGATAGAATTCAATAATTGAAAGAGGATAAATATAATTTATCATTAAGGGTCCAAGCAGCGGAAGAAGAGATTTCTATTCTATGACAGAAGTTCAACACTTAAAAAATATAAAGGATCAAAATGACAAATTCATCAATGATATTTTAAGGTTTTGGTATAATTTATAAGCTTTTGATCATTATAAAAAGTTTTTTATTTTTGTATATTTATTGATTTATACTTTAATATCAAATACACATATATATGTTGTATCCCGGATAAGAATCCGCCCGATTCGGAATCCGGCCGTCCTGATTCAGAATCAGGACAGCCGAATTTAGAATTCTTATACGGGATGTCCGGCTTAATAATTAGTAAGGTTAGGGTTAGGGTTAGAATATTAGAATAGTTAGCCGGACATCCCGTTAAGAATTCTAAATTCGGCTGTCCTGATTCTGAATCAGGACGGCCGGATTCCGAATCGGGCGGATTCTTATCTGGGACACAACATATATATAATTAGAGATGTAAGCGATGTACTCAATGGACTTGGGTCAATTAGAAGTTATACAATATTTTAATTAAGGTTTTTAATTAACGATGTAAAAACCGTAACTACGTGTATAATATGATTTTATTGAAAAAATCTGGAGCACCCACTGGACTTTGGATATTTTCAATATTAAATATGGAGTGCTCCGTATTAAAAGGGCCCATTTTTACAATTTTTTGAAAAATGAGTTTTTATTAAATTCATGTAAATTTTGACATAATTGATATTTTTCAATTATTAATAAAAGTTGATTTGCATAATAAAAAATCAAGATAATTTAAAAAGAAAAATTACATGAGGCTGCGTAGAGCCAACACGTCACGAGATTATCCGATAGTCACCTGCCTTCTTTAACCAATCAAAATCGTGAAATTTAATTAATCCCGAATCAGTCCGAAAATCAAAACAAATGGTTAAACTCAATTATCTCAAAATGAGATAAATGTAAAAATGGGACCTTTTAATACGGAGCACTCCATATGTAATAGATATTACACGGGCTGTTGTGAATATCATGAGTTAGCACGGCGAAGCCGTGGTAACACATGATGTTCACGGCGCACGTGTAATATCTGATATATTTCACGGTTTCTATGCCCGTAACGTTTCTGATTAAAATTTTTAATGATGATGTCATACCGTGTAAAAATTTTTGATATCTTCACGGTATTACATCATCATAAAAATATCATCAGAAATGTTCACGGGAGAACATTAGGGACCGTGGAATATAAAGAATAATTTCATGAGTCTTTTGCTTATAACGCTTTAGACCCGTCTATAGATCCCGTAGTTTAATATATTATTTGGAGTGCCTCAATAAACAATTTTGAGTAAATCGAATTTAAGTGATCTACAAATGGCCCTTTTAATACGAGGCACCCATTTGATTCCCTTCATGAATATACATTATGCGGATTTATGTGTGATCCGTTTGGATATGCGGATCACACCACTAATATGTATAATATTAAAAGTACTTTAAATTCCGGTTTTGTTTATTATCTGCGATTTACCCCTTAATTAACCTTAAGATAGTGTAAAAATTTAAGCAAGTGAAAAATCGTTTGGGTTCTTTCACAGCAAAACCATGCTTAGAGTATATAGCATGGTTTTACTGTGAAAGAACCCATTTGTAACTAAAATTTAACTTGAAACTGCATCGATGTTTCTAGTCAAAAGTGTTTCTTATAGAATTTAACCGTGTTCGGAAATACTTTAATTTGAGCGCTATTTGTCAATGAATTATTGCCAAATTCAGTAGATTTTACCGACAAATGATCATCAATCGAGTTTGGTTAGAACTAAGGTATTATAATAACATGCACAACACAGTTATATAACAATAACGATGTTCTAGCTTTAAAAAACTCTATATAGTATGTACGTACATGTTATATTTATCATACCATGATGCACACACTGTTTTTATTGTAATATAAATAATTATATATTATTAATATAAATGAAGGATATTAATTTAGAAGATATTGTATGTAATTTATATAATTACAGAAGTTTTGTATCTGTAGATGAATAAATAGTTATACGCAATCAAAGTTAGCTCATGTACTGTATAACTAAAACAATAATGCAATCAGTACTAATGGATCACTTTGAGAAGATACAATGATTCTCTTAACCATAAGCCAAAAGTTATATATATAAAATATGAAAAAATTCGACCCAATTATCAAGGATATAAGAGAAATTGTATGTAGTATTGATAATACTGTAATACCCAAAAATAATAACCTACAATACAAAATGTATAGATAAAATAAAATTACTATTATTGAAATATTGAGTACAAGTGTAATAAACTTTGTGAAAAGGGAAAGAATGGCGACCACTATTAGTCAAAATGTATACATTAAAAAAGAATGAATGAAGGTTGTACAAAAAAGCGTGTAAAAACAAGACCAAATTTTAGCTTTGGTGGATAAACAATCAGCCGTTAAATATAACAAAAAATTAAATTATGGGGAGGGAAGGTGAACTCAGTCTTTCTAAAATAAAAAGGAAGAAAGGAAATCTATTAATGATACAGTAAATAAAACCAAATATATGAATAAATTAAGATATACGCAAGTTAAGCCAAAAGTTCCTTGAAGAAAAAAGATAACAGCGACCCAGTCCGCTGAAAAAGTCTAAAATATTTCACAAAACTAAATATCATTAGGGCAGATTTCATGAATGGTAATCTACTACATGTGAATTTTCAGTATTCATGGGAAAGCCTGTTATCTGTCCAGTAAGATCCATCATTGTCGCTGTTGGTGTTGTTCCCTCGTATGGTGGGGATGGATAAAATTTTTGCTGAAATGGATGGCAAAATGAATTAATATCATTTGCTACTAATTGTTCATCAAAATAAATGTTGTCTATTGATGTCATATCCATAGGGAACCCAAATCCTGGCGTTGAATAATCAGTGTGATGGTTCAAATTTGGATCTACCAGTTGCGAATATATTAAAGCTAAAATTAAATTTATTTACTTTTTGTTAATTTGATCAAATTGTAAATATAAATTTGAAATTTGTCATAAAAGATACAATATATACATACAATTACAGTCATATAAACATGGTTGGTTTTCAATTAATTGATTGTCCTCTGTATTCTTACCATCCATCTGGTCATCATAATCATCATCGGTGTTTCCGTTGCTACAATCATCGTCAGAACGTGAATCTTCCGATTTAATGTGAATAGCGGAGGAACTTGCCGACTCCTGCGCATTGGTGGTGGTAGGATTATTATCAGCTTCAATTTTTATTTCTGGTGTATTCGATTTTGTGTTGGTGTTGGCGTCCTCTTTAACTTCATCAATTTGTTGAGATATTGGCTTAGATTCTTCACGCGGTGGTAAAGGTTCTAGGCCTAATTTTTCTCTTAGTCTGTTAACCTCCTCACGCAGCGATTCGTTTTCACTTAGAATGCTTCGCATCTCTTTATCGTGCAGATCATCTTTTTGACGAGATGTGTAAATAAAGTCTAATGACTTCTGCACAATTATTGACTTTGAGGGTCTACGAACTTGCGCTAAGGAAGGTAATGCATGGGCAAGCTCTTGAAATTTGGTATTTAAACATTCCCGTCTTGCCCGTTCGACGGCGTTGTGGTTGGCTCGCCTTTCAGCAGAGTTAGTATTCCTGTTCATTAAATGAATTTTTTTTTTTTAATATGAGCATGAATACAAACTAAACTAATACATGATAATATAGTGCTGGACAGCATAAAAACCCTAAAATAATATCTAAAACTAATCATTTAATTTTTATTATATGAATAAGAGCTTATTTTTGACTTTATATTTGATATAGACCGTTGTTTCTACATTGCTAATTTAATTTTAACAATTATTTCAAGGCGGTCAGTTTATGCTAACCCAGCACTCTGTGATTGATAAAAATATCCAATCCTAAGAAATGTAGCTTACTTTTTCGCAGCGTTCGCAACTATATAAGTAGCATTTAAACATTTATTAAAAAAAATAAAAAATTAGTAACTTGAGCTTTTTTTTTTTTTTGCATAAATAATAGAAAGTTGAAGAAATGCAAAGATGAACAGCCATGTAAGCGCAGCGCTCAAATTAGCATCACAAAGAGGTTAACTTATTTATTCCTTGCAGCTTTTCTGCACTCACTTGAAGGGATTTGAAAGGTAAAGTTTGCACAACCCGTAGGATGATGCGAAGGCATTCGGCTGGATACGGCGTGTAAAGAAGGAGGGTTAGGGGTGAAGCTGATAATGGTTCCACCGTTGACAGTCCCCATAGTTTGGCTGATTGTTTATCGCTTCAAAGACACATACAAAGAGTGAGGAAAGCCAAAAGGACGCCGAATGCCTGAAAGGTTGTTAAATACAGACGCTTAGCCAGTGACAACCGAGGAACGGAAAGATATTGAATACTAGTTTAAGCTGGAACAAACGAAGTCCTTTTATTAGTTTGAGACCTTTTTTTTTATGCAACAGTGTAATACTTATCTATTTCTGTCCTACTGTATCAGATACTACGTAACACCATTGATAAACAGAATTAATTTGCGAAACACTCTCTTTTGATAACAACGATAATGTCAATAAATTTATGGAAATCCGTTTTTCTAGAGTGCAACTACCACAAAATCACGAGCAAATTGAAAATTTTTAATTTTTAAAAGAATTTCACCGAAAAAACATATTCAATAACACAAATTCTTTTTTAGCAATTAAACAAAATTAGAAGTGTTTGTATTTCCTGTATTTCCTAAATCACGTACGTAAATTGTAGATATGTATATTCAATTATAAAATATAATATCAGATATAGTGTGTTAAATAGAACATTCTACATTACAAGCAGTAATTAAAGTTATCAATATATCGATATGCTAAGATTTTTGTTACAATACTTATCTGATATATCGAAACTAAATCCTTTGCATTAATAAACACCCTGTGATTACCTAATTTTTTTTTAATGTTAGAGTTAAACAATTTATGGTTAGAATTATAAGCACAATTTTTAAGATACCCGTCTGATTTTATGATTGGCTGTCGTATTAGCTAGTAATTACTACAGATAGTAAGGCAATATCAAAATTTTTTTTTAAAAAAAATTTATTCAGTTAGAAATTATTTAGCACGTATTTAGCACGTAATAAATACTGTGTTTTGTGTATTTTGTGTATTTTAATAATACAATAGTTTAAATATATACTTGTAAATTAATAAAAAAATTACAGAAATCCTTAAACCAACTTTTTTTAAAGGCGCCAAATTTGAGATAAAATTCTAAATTTTGATTGGCCAATATCTTAAAAATTTATTATATTTTTAAAATTTTGTTATGTTTTTTATATAAGGGGGAGGGGGTATTATGGCGAGTTTAAAATATTTTTGAACGTATCAAGTGATACCGTGATCAAAGTCGAACGATTTTGGCATCATCTGATTCGCCTCATCGAGCTGCGTTGAATGATACCAAAATCATTCAGTTCCAATTACTGGACCACAAAATATTTTAATTTATAAAAAATAAAAAAAAATTTAACCGTGGGGGGTATTATGGCGAATCGAGGATATCTTAGATCAGAATCGGATGAAATTTATATCATTCGATTCCTCTCAACGAGAGAAATCGAATGGTAAAAACTTCATCCGATTCTGATCATGGGAAACACAAGATATCTTCGATTCATCACATTACCTTTTTGTGTTTAATATTATAGATAGAGATATTTTGACGAATCAAAATATTTTGTGTTTCTGTAATCAAAATTGGATCAAATTTATATCATTCGATTCCAGGAATCAAATAGTTATAAATTTCATCCAAATTCAGTCATGGAGATATAAGGTATCCTGATTCACCATAATACTCCTCTTCATCATAATGCTCTCCTTATGGCCAAATTTTTATTTTTAGTAACTTAAAAGAAAATAATATTATAAAATTTTGCTATATTAAAAATAGACTCTATAATTTTGTTCTTCTTGTTTGTTTATTTTTATAGAAAAAAAATTTTTGTTAATTATATTTTTTAATTTTTTTTATAAAATTTTAAAAAATTATTAGCTTTTGATTGCTAATTTAAGACATTCTGCACTGTATAATAAAATTATATTTTAATTAAATATTTTTTTATTAATTTACAAGTATATTTAACAGGGTTAATATATATGTACCTAAAAGTACATATACTCACATCATGTGACCAGTATTGGAAATGTTCACAGTATTCACAGTGAACATAAATTTTTTTTAAAAAATCAATGTTTTTATATTTGGGAATATGTTTTTTATGCACCTGCATGGTTGTGCACCTATCAACAATCCTATATGATTAGCCGACCTTGCACTTCCCCGAGTGGTTTGTAAATCATATAATCAGGTATGTACGTACAAATGCGTGTTTTTTTATTTTTTATTTTTTTTTCTCACAGGCTTGTGTAAATTCTAATTTTTTTTCATTGGAATTAGGGTACGGCATGGGCCGGGCCGGGCTTGGGCCCAGTTTGGGCCCATATTTTTGAGCCCATTAACTTGTGGGCCGGGCTTGGGTTTGATCCACAAAAATACTGGGCCGGGCTTGAGCTTTGTGAGAATATCCAGTTAGGCCCAATGGGCCATATGATTATTTATTAATCTGTTTTACTTTTATTTGATGATTGATAAAAAAGTCCACTTTTTTTGGTCGATTGACCTGCAGATATATACAGTAACACAAGATAATCATATTTGCTATTAATAAAGTGTGTTTAGTAACCGACGTGTGTATGTACGTGCGTAAAAAAAAAATCTAGGTAAGTTTGAGCAAACGGATTATTATATGGAAAGTTCTTTACTGTACTTTAAAACTAGACAAAGGTATTTATAAAAGGATTTCTTTATATGTATTGGAACCAAAAGGTACACGATTGAGAAGAGTTATTAAGAAGAGACCCATATTTAGATTTAAGTTAAAATATTTGGACTCTTTTCTTTTAGGCTACATGGCTTGAAAGTATTAAAAATAGGTCGTTCAAACCATATTATAGAAGATGGACTATGGTATGTCGGCATCATTTTGATCAAAAGAAGTTAGATATTGTCTATTTTAATTAGACAACTAATCTATTATTAGAAATACAAAGCATCTATTCTGCCGTAAGTGAAGACGAAAGTCCCGAGATAACTGCAAATAATGAGAACTTTGAAATAACCGAAAATCCTAAAGTAACTAACGAAAGTTCTAAAGTAACTAATGAAAGTTCTGAAGTAACTAGCAAAAGTCCTAAAGAAACAGAAATTAATAAAAAACGTAAAAAAAACAATTCAGAATCATGGGTTTTTAAAGAAGGACATTTTAAGAATAATCCTCAAAGAGGTAAAATGTTTGCTTTACGATGTTATAGTTTTTAATTTGGTGAATTAGTTAATATTATTCATATAATTTAGAAAATTATGCGATATGCTCATACTGTGGAAATAGTTTAAAACACGATAATACAACTGGAACTAGCTCATTAATCCGTCACTTGAAAAATACAAAATGTAAAAAACATTTGAAGATAAATGAATCTCAGCAAACGTTGCAATTATTCGCGGCGGGTCTTGTAAATTATAAGTTTTGCCAAGAAAAAAGTCAAAATGAAAGGGTAGAAATGATTATTAGACATTCGTACCCATTTCGAATGGTCGAGCATGAAGGATTTATAAAGTTTGTTAATGGCTTACAGCCAAAATATAAAGTGGTAAGTGAAAAAACGGTTCATAGAGATTGTATAGAAATCGCCGAAGAGCTTAAAGAGAAAGCTTATGCAATGGTAAGTAATGCACCTGGACGTTTAAACTATAAGACCAATATGTGGACGTCGAATCAGACTCTTGGTTACATGGTTGTTACCTGTTATTTTATCGATATAAACTGGAAACTTCAAAAGCTAGTTATAGCCTTTAGAATGGTTCCCGCACCATATACAGGTGTTGTAATTAACGAAATGCTCTTTAAATGCTTTAATGATTGGGACGTTATATCGAAAACATTGGCAATCACTACGGACAACGCAACCAGTAATGATGCTGCGATTACTGACATAAAGCACAGGCTTGAGGATGAAAACATACTCGTTGCTAATGGTAATTTATTGCACCAACGCTGCTGTGCGCATATATTAAATCTCATTGTTAATGATGGTCTCAAAACGGTTAAAAATATTATATGCAAAATTCAAGAATGCGCGAAGTGGGTACACAGTTCACAAGCTAGGCTACAAAACTTTGAGGATGCGGTAATTGGGTGCTGTGCTGAGCTTATATCAAGTCAACGTCCAGCACTGGATGTTCTTACGAGATGGAATTCGGTTTATATAATGTTAAAATCCACTATTCCATATAAGTGTGTGTTCGAACGTCTTGCATTACGAGACATTAATTTTGATCATATTATGCCTTCGGATGAGAATTGGAATAGAGCTAAATGTATTTGCGATTTTCTAAAACCTTTTAATGAAGGTAATAATCAATTTTAATATATTTTAATAAAAAAATATATATTAATTAATAGTTTATTTTTTTAACACAGTCACGAATATTATCTTAGGAAGCATATATCCGACGCTGAATATTTTTCTTCCCCACTTAGTAAAAATTAAATTACATCTCGAAAAAAATGCTAATAATATAGAGCCTTTTATTTGTCAGATGGTTATACCCATGCAAGCCAAATTCGATAAGTACTGGGCAAATATGGGGGATACAGTTTGTATTGTGTTGATGTTGGACCCTCGTTACAAGATGTCACTATTAACTCATATATATAAGTATAAAATGCACTTGACATGCACTGAAGCCGAGGAAAAGCTGGGTTTTATTAAAAAAAGGTGATATAATACCATTAATTAAAAACTATTTTGTATATCGAATGAGCTAAAAGTCTCTAAACAGGTTTTTTTTCTTAATCGCTAAGATTATTAACACTTATATTAGTAATTATTCATATTTGTTACGTATTAATTACGTATTTATGATACAATTGTACGCCAATATCGTTTCTAGGCTTCATGCCAAGAGTTCTCAAAAAAAAAATTTGATATGTAAAAATCTTAGAGTAGAGACTTTTTACACATTTGGAAACAACTGGATAAAGCTTATATAACTTTCATTATTTTTAATTTAACTTTTATATAGGGCCACGATGATCTATAAATCAACATATCTTCAACATACGATTGCATCTAATAATCACTATTATTCTAATTTGGATCTGCAAGAAGACGATTTAATGCAAGAATTTGACTAGTATATTGCGGCAAACCAAGTTAATGTAATCAACGATATGGATGAGTTCGAACTTTATCTTTCTGATCCACTTCTTCCCTGTTCTTCCTCTAGTACTTTTGATGTTCTAGGTTGGTGGAATGAAAATACATTAAAATATCCATCTGTTGCATTAATGGCCAGAGATATTCTTGCTATCCCTATAACTTCTGTGGCATCCGAAGCAGTAAGTAGAATTCTATTAAAATTAGCTAACTAATGTAAATTAACTATATTAATTATTTATTTAGGTATTCAGCGCGGCTGGTAGAATTGTTAACGATTATCGATCAAATCTTAGTCCAGAAGTCATCGAAGTGTTAATATGTAGCCAAGATTGGTTGAAAGGTGCAAAGGAACAAGGATGGACAGAATGAAAGGTTGTATATTTTATTTTTAAAACTGGTCAATTAAACAATAAATTAATTATCTTATTAAATTATCTATATTTTTATATAAGCATTCACACTTTACCAAATGCATATAAAATGTAGAAATTCTTTGCATTCATTAAATAGAGAACTTGGAAACTCTGTAACTCGAACTAACCTAACTTACAGTTTGTTGATCTGCCCTGCATACAAGATGTCGAGGCTTTGAAATAAATGTTCTATAATATATTAAATCTTTAAAAAAAATATAAATAAAATTTTATGAGAAAATTAGTAAGTGGGCTCAATTTAGACAAACCTGGTCCATATGCTTTATTTCCCATATAGGGAATTAACTAGAAAACAATGTTTGACATTTTTTTACATTTTTTTATTATATGCTGTGTTTGCATCAAAATTAATAAATATGAGATTAAAATGAAATCGGATTACAATGAAATATGTATAGTATAAACAATTGACAAGCTAGTGAAAAATAAAATTTTTGAGGTGTATTTTTTAGGGTTAGGGGTTAAGGTTTAGTTTTAGAGTAGAGTTTATATTAAACAAGTATAAATGGGTTCTATATAACAAAGCCCAATAAACCGGGCTTGGGCGGGCCTAGCTTTTGAAGGAAGCCCGACCCGGCCCATAATCTGGGCTTTTTTTTTTCTGGGCTGGGTTTGGGCTCAAAAATATTTTCCGGACCGGGTTTTAATTTGGAAAAGCCCAGCCCGGCCCGGCCCATACCGTACCCTAGTTGGAATCCAAATGTGCCAATGAAGGAAGAAACATGTAATGAGTGAAGTTTTGGATTCAGGGCTGGAACTATAAAGACAAGTAGTTCTAGACATTTATTTTTTCGAGGGGTTTTTTTGTTCTTCTATTTATGTTTTCCTCCTTTCATAGATTTATGCTTCATCAGGAACGTGAATTAGAGTCATAAATGGAACTATAAAGATAAGTACTAGTAGTTCCAGGTTATTTCTTATTTTTTTTTGGTCTTTTACTAATGTTTCTCTTCGTATAAATTTTTACTTCACTAGGAGATGTGGAATAGAGTTGTGAATGGAGTGCTAGCCAGAAAACTGGAACCATAAAGATAAGTAGTTCCAGGTTTCTTTTTTTATTTATGGTTTTTTTTTTTTTTACTAATAGTTTTCTCCTTTTGTAGGTTTATACTTTACTGTAAATGTGGAGTAGAGTTTGAACTGGGAATGTGGAGTCATAGATGGAACTAAAAGATAAGTGGTTTAGGTTTTTTATTCTTTCCTTTTTTTTTTTTTTTTTTATTTACTGACATTTCTTTTTTTTGCAGGTTTATGCTTTGCAGAGGACTTGAAAGAACATAAATTGTGAATTGAGTACTGGACCTAAGACTAAAACCATAAAGATTCTCTTTTTTTTATATTTTTTTTTCTTTTTTTTCTGGACATGGAATAGAGTCATAAATAAAGTACTTGGACCCGAAACAGATACTTTAAAGATAAGTAGTTCCAGATTTATTTTTTTTTGTTTTTTTACTAAAGTTCCTTTATTTTGCTGCCAGTAGAGCACTAAATAGAGTCGTGAATAGAGTGCCAGACCCAGGTCTATTGTAAGTTTTTTGATGGGTATTTTGTATTAGGCCTGGGGTTTCTTTTTTTTTTTTTTACGGCCTTGATATGTAATTATGATGTAAAGAATATATAAATAAATTAAAAATTTTAATAAAAAAAAATCATTATACAGTATATTGAACACAGGACGTAAAGAATAAAAAAAAACTTACCTGAAAAAACTTACCTGACAAAACTTGTGGTTTCGTTAGGTTTCATCATTTTGTCAGGCTTATTCTGTGAATTTGGTTGATGGGTCAGCAGATCGATTGGTTAACAGGTCAAAGATCGGATACCCATTTTATTGATTATGTAAATGATTTTATTGGCTAATTTAGGGGTGCACGACCATGCAAGTGCACGAAAAACTTAAACCCTTTTATATTTTATGTTCACATAGTATGAACATAAAAAATCAAAAATTTTATATTTTATATTCACATAGTATGAATATAAATTTTAATTTTTATAATTTTTTATTCATAATTTATTAATATAAAGATTATATTTACCATATATTTCAAAAATAAACTACCTTTTTTGGACGATTTTGAACACAAAAAATTTGTGAGTAGCTTATTTTTCAATATAATCAACTTTTGGTCAATTGCAAATAGTCATTATATTATAAAATCTAAATTCTACTATATGAATATATTTATTTTTGATATGAATATTATAAAAAAAATTATGTTTACAAAAAATTATAAAATTTTTTTTGAATTTTTAACACTGCATGTGACCTATAGATCATCAACAAAATTCAAAATCAGGTGTAATGTTACATAATCAGAAAAATTTAAACCAAACGTTTGTTTGACAAAAATCGCTCATTTTGCAAGAAATTGCATACTATACCATCTTTTGTGCATTATTAAAAAGATTTTCTTGAGCGATTTTACTATATAACTAGGTATAACTTATTGCTTCGCTGACGGCCTATATTTAACACAAATTAATATAATAAAAAAAATATTTGTTAAATAATTTATTGGTTTTACATTAAAATCTGATTGGCGTATTTATTTATACAAAGTATTCTAAACGTGATCATTAGTGTTTTTAAATATATAGAATAAAAAATTTCATTGAATGAATGCTGTAATATTTTTGCTTAAATGTTTTCAACATATCTTGTTACACAATTTATTTATGCATAGTAATCTAAACGTGATAGTGAATAAAATTGTGTAACTGTTAGTGTTTTTAAATATATAAATTGTCTAAACCCAAACTTTAACATAGTTCTCACCCTAACTCTAATCTATTATAAACAATATTGGCATTACTACTTTTGTATGTAATATTGTATGATTAAAATAATGGGTACAAAAAATTTAATGTACTCTATGGCAGTGTTGTCACTTGGACATGTCCATACTATGTTTTTTGTCCAACGTCCAAGATTGTCCAAAATTGTCCAAGCCTATGCCCCATGTTTAACTACGGTAATCAATAAAGTAATTTAAAAAAATATATAATTATATATTTTTTTAGGTGCTGGACTCATTGGTGAAAAAATTAAAATAAATTATCTTAATAAAATTTTAAGTAATTTTAATTTGAAAAAATGTCCAAAATGTCCAAAAAACATCCAAGTGACAACACTGCCCTATGGGTATGTTTATATTAATTTTTTAACAAAAATATTTTTTTTGTTAATTAACCTGGTGGTTATGTTATATTTTATTATAATAGAGCACTATATAGTACATACAAATAGCAATTTTACTACTAGTTTTTTAAGCTTACAATTAAAATACAACTTGTCTAGTTACTATAGGCACTTATCTGTGACCTGCCAGAGTAGATTTTGTCTCACTAGTACTGAGGTATTTATAACTTCTGATTACTAAATTACTGGCTTGGACCTACAGCTAGTCATAACTACCAACTTTTCTTTAAAACTTCTTTCATCTAAATCCAGCAGAGATGTTAACTAACAATAACTGTATAAAGAACTAAAAAAAAATTTTTGACAAAATAAAATACAAAAAGGGTATAAGGAGAAACAACAAGAAAAAGATTAAGTAAAAAAAAGGGAGAAACTACAAAACCTAAGTGAAAAACAAAATTTAAATAAACAAAATGNAAAAAAAAAAAAAGAATATTCAAAAATATTTTTCTACCAATTTCTATAGTAGGTTCTCTAAAAACCTCATATGTTATTCATTGTTTACTTTGTTTCCAAAATATACTCTTGACTTTGATTCCAATATGGTAGATGCCTTTCTAATTTGGATAGAATAAATACTGCTGATTTTTTTGAATAAGTATGCCAAAAAGCCTACTTTTTAAAATTTCAAAAAAGCTGCCGAAGGACCCTGAAATATATATAGATAGGACAGGTTAATTATAGATTACTAAAAAAGAATAGATCTGCAAAAAAACTTCAAAAATAAGCAAAAATTACTATAAATAGAAAAGATCTGCAAAAAAACCTCAAAAATAAGCAAACTCTTACCTAACCTATCTATGTATATTTCGGGGTCCTGCTGCTGATACCAAAATTTTCACTTGTAGTATTTTTAGAAAGTGTATTTTCTTCCTTGCAAAATTGTAATATCACTCAACTAAGCTTGTTTGAAGCAGACCTGGTACTTTCTTCTTCGATAAGTAATAAACTCTAAACTTGTTAACAAGTAGTTTATGAGCTTTACTTCTAAATGATGAGTGCCATTCTTGCAGTAAAAAATAAACTCTAAGCCAGTCAGCAGGTAGTCTATGAGCTCTACCTCTAAACAACAGGTGCTGTCTTATAGTTTCCAGTTTGAGCCTTTTTATTAGCTATAGTTTTTTTGTTAAAATTTTATTATAGATAATAGTGTTCCTATGAACCTGAACTGAACTGAACTGAGGTCAAGTTCAGGTTCAGGTTCAGGTTCAGTATTGAACCTGAACCTGAACATTTTTTAAAACATGTTCAGGTTCAGGTTCAGTATTGAACTTTTATAGCTGGTTCAGGTTCAGTTCAGGTTCAGTTCATAAGTTCATGAACATGTTCAGGTTCAGTCTGGTGTTCATATGAACTAGTAATTCTAGTTTGGGTCCGGGTTTGGTCTGGTCCAGACCAGACTCAAATTCTAAATTTTATTATTAAAACTTTATACTAAACTTAAACTTAATCATAAGTTTGGTTGGGCTAGTTCAAATTTTGCAAACTAGTTTGAATCTGAATAAAAATATATGTATGTTTTGATACTGAACAAGTTTACTTAGAGTAAGAAGTATAAATCAGTTAGTAAAATTTAGAGAATCATAGCATTTTGTATAATTTTATTAATAAAATTATACAAATTTCTATGATTCTCTAATCTTTACTAATTGATCATAACTTATTGCACTAAGTAAACTTGTTAAGCACCAAAAAATACATCAAGTCGGCATATTATATTTTGCTTTTCTTAAAATTTGAAGAAAAGATGTTTAATTTTGGAAATTTTCATCAAAATTCAAAATTAAGCATATTTAACGCAAATTTTAAGAAAAATAAATAAAATATACTGATATGATGTATTTTTTGGTGCTAAACAAGTTTACTTAGATCAAGAAGTTATGATCAATTAGTAAAATTTAGAGAATCATAGAAATTTGTATAATTTTATTAATAAAATTATACAAATTTCTATGATTCTCTAAATTTTACTAATTGATCATAACTTCTTGATCTAAGTAAACTTGTTTAGCACTAAAAAATACATCATATCGGTATATTTTATTTTATTTTCCTTAAAATTTGCGTCAAAGATGCTTAATTTTGAATTTTTGATGAAAAAATCCAAAATTAAGCATCTTTTCTTCAAATTTTAAGGGTAGGGTGAACATAGATCATTTATCATATGATTTTAGTAGTACAATGAGATTTAAATAGAAAATAAAAATGTGCTACAAATAAAACTTTTTATGGTTGTTATTAATTTAGCCAAAAATTTTATAATATATAGTACAAAATACTCTTTTTATAATAGTAAAATTTTAATAAATATAGTATTTGAAAAAATTATACTTCTATATGTCGTAAAGTTTTTCTAAGTCAGCTCAAATTTTTCTTAGTTACACAAAAATGATCTATGTTGTTTACAATCGTGATTGGTCGATCATCTGATTTCATATGATTACAACGTAATCACTATTAAAAATGATCTATGTTCACACTACCCTTAAGAAAAGTAAAATAAAATATGCCGATTTGATGTATTTTTTGGTGCTTAACAAGTTTACTTAGTGCAAGAAGTTATGATCAATTAGTAAAATTTAGAGAATTATATAATTTTATTAATAAAATTATACAAATTTCTATGATTCTCTAAATTTTACTAATTGATCCTAACTTTGTGATTTAGGTAAACATGTGCACATATTGTGAACCTGAACATGTTCATGAACCTTGAACTGAACCTGAACTGAACTTTTTTTAAGTTCAGGTTCAGGTTCATGTTCAATAATTTTAAGTTCAGGTTCAGTTCAGTATTGAACTTTTAGAGCAGGTTCAGGTTCAGGTTCAGGTTTATTGAACCTGAACCTCTATTGAACTGAACTTCGGAACCCTAATAGATGATTTTTGATTTTTGTTGGTACAAGTGATTATCAAAAGAGTTGATAAATAAGTTTTTTTTTGAGTATATTTAACAAAATATTAATTTTATTTTTTATTTTTTTACAAATAACTCTTTTTGACAATTATTTGAACCAACTTTTTCAAAAAAACTAAACTGTAAAAAAACTTTAGTTAATATACAAATATATACTACAAACTTTTTGAAATATCTAGAAATAAAAGTTCTTTTTAGAACAAATAAAAAAGAAATAAAAAAAAAGTTTTGGTTAGAGCTTTCTGAAGTAAAACACAAAAACTATTAAATAATATAGTAGCCTACCATATTATTATGAACACTTTTTAAGTAGCCATTGCTCAAAATTGGGTAAGTAAACATAGCACAAAATTTATATCGTATAACTGGCTAATCTAATAGTACAATATACTAAAATTTTATGCAGTTTCATTATGTTATGCAAAAGTTATACTGAAGTTATGCAAAAAATTCTAAAAATTTGATTTTTTTATTTGTATAAAAATAAAAATTTTACAATTTTTTTTTTATTTTTATATAAAAAAAAAACAAATTATATTATAATATTTGATGGGTGTTTCTATACAAATGGGGTGAATCAGTAGAAAAGGGACAAATTATTTTTAGTAAATTTTTTTTGATTTTTAAATTAAAATATTTTAACAACTTTTTAATCAAATTTGCTAAAAAAATTTTTATTTTAATCTTGAAATTATAGAATTAAAATAAGAAAAAATTTATTAAATTTATTAAAATAGTTGTTAAGATATTTAAGCATAAAGTCAAGAAAACTTTTATTTAGAAAAAATTTGTCCTTTTTCTACTGACTTATCCCCAAGTATCAACTCAATTGGAATGCTGGTAACCAGTCTGTATTGTGTTTTATACCACAATTTTTTATACCACAATTTTTTAACAAGAGCACTGGCTCTATGCCTATTTTTCATCCAAAAAAACCTAGAAAAAGATATACATAAATCTCATCCAACTACAATACACTACTTCTGATGTTCAAGTACCTATTTTACTTTTTTTTTTATATTTTTAGCCATAATAAGAGGCTTTGGGAATAACACACGAGAACAAGCCCAAACTGTACAAAGCACAGTGCATAGTATTCTCAAAATTTGATTTTTTTATTTTAACAATTGTGTAGATTGGTTATTTGTATAAGCTAAAATAGTGGTTACTATTTGTAATTAAGTTTTTAAGGTTTTTAAGATCCAAGAGTATTAGAGTTTTCGGTCAACTAGTCCTTTTTTATAAATTTTTGTGCCTGACTTACTGTACTGCTTTATGATATTTCCCATAAAACTTTTATTACAACTAGCCATAGCTACAATTGTATGAAGCAAATTATCTCTTTAGTAACCATAAATTATAGCTCCTTGCTAACTTTTTGTTAAATCTTTCTTCATATCCATTTTTTGTAAAAAAAATTAAAATGCATATTTGTTTTTTTTTATACCAATTGGTTATACAAATATACTTTTTTTTATATCATAGCATGATCTGAATATCACACTATATTTGAGTAAAATTTGAACTAATTTAAACAAAAAATCAATTTTTTGTAAATTTTTTTTTTAAAAAAAAAATTCAAAAAATTCTAAAAATCGATTTTTGTACAAATTCAAAAATAATATTTTGTACTAATTTTTGTATAACTTTGGCACAATCTAATGAAATTGTACCAAATTTTAGTATATTGTATCATTAGATTAGCTAGTCAAGCAATATAAATTTTATGCTATATTTACTTAACTGATTTTAAGCAATGCTATTCAAAAAGTATATATAAGGCCATGCAAACAAATATAATTGTTTCTCGTAACCTGGCTGGGTGCCTTTTTTAAAAAAATTAAAATTTTATTTTATATATAATAAATAGTTATTGCATACGAAGCATGCAATAACTGTAGTATTTTATGGACAATTTGAAGTATCATGTGTTTAAAATCTACTGGCCCAGAGCCAGTAGATTTTAAGCACATGATATGGTAGGCGATACAAAAATTAATACTATAAACATAATTGTGTAATACATTAGACTTTGAAACAATAGTATAAATAGATTTTTCACTTTTTTTGGCGCATTAAATAATGAAATACTTTTGCTGTGTTCCCCAAACATAAAATTTGAAGTCTGAAGTGTGCACTCCATATTATAAGTTGTAAAGTTATATGTCTAGGCTTTAAAGACTTTTACCAAATTTTACAATTAGTTTCTGTTAATAAAAATCCAAGTCTATAGAATCTGGTTAACGAAGTCTTTAGCACCTGTGTTATATCACAATCAATTAAAGAAATGTGATGAACCTCATTTTCTCCTGCTCTTAAAATAATGCTAAAACTATATTTTTTCAATATGATTTCAAAAAGTTTATGTATAACGAAATTAAATGCTAATTCTGTGCAGGAAAATTAACCCAATTATGAGAACAAAAGGCCGAAGTGAAGCAAAAAGGAAGCCACAATAAAAGGCTAACTTGAATGCTTAATATAATAAAGGTTCTATACTTAAAATACCATGAATTAGATACTTATTCCCTAGGCAAAGAAAACCAAGAGGAACAAGAATTTTTACAAGAAATTGAGGTAATTTCTTCTTTATTATTCTGCTGAAAAGAAATAATTAAAACTACAGAAGGATTAACTTGTTTTATTCTTTTGTAAATATCAATAGCTGTTTTTCTTAAATAAGCAATAAACATCACTTTGGCAAATTTCAAATTTTCTTCGCTTATTACTTGGTAAATTAGAAAAAATTTTGCTACTATTCAATTAATTCTCTCTGGATGAGAACTAAGTTTTTAAATTTATTGCTTTATTTAAGATTTTTTGTTTTTTCGTCGTCTTTACTTTTGTGCCAACACTTATCCAAGTCTGTAGTACCTGCCAATACTAATCCAAGTCTGCAGTACCTGTCTACGTTGTTCCAAGTTTGTGATACCTATCTACGCTATAGTACTTACCTGTTTAAACTAATCCAAGTTGATCTTAAATTTTATACAGATGTAAGTTTTATTAAATGTTTAAAGCGAAAGTTTTATTTGTTTAAAAAAAAAATAATAATAAATTAGCTTTATATTAGGAAAAAGAAAATCAAATGCTAAAACCTGTGGTGGTTACTTGCCTACTGATCAGAAGATTGATGAAACAAATCGATTCCTGTATTGCTAAAAATATATATAAGTTCACAAAAAAATGGGTAAAGGCACTGAATACTGTAAATAGCGAAATGCAATAAATACAACTTTTTTTATTGGGAAAATTCTGTTCTAATAAGATTTTGTACAACTTAAAAAATTCTGCTCTAATAAGTCTTCGCGCAACTATGACAATTTTTTAAAAAAAATTCTGCTTTAATAAGTCTTTGTGCAACTATGGCAATTCAAAAAAAAAATTCTGCCCTATTAAGTCTTTGCGCAACTATAACAATTCAAAAAAAAAAATTTCTGATCTATTAAGTCTTTGTGCTACTATGCACAACTATTACAATTTTTTAAAAAAATTCTGCCCTAATAAGTTTTCGCACAACTATGACAATTTAAAAAAAATTCCACCCTATTAAGTCTTTGTGCAACTATAATAATTTAAAAAAATTTTTGATTATAGTAAAAAAAAATAAATATTTATAATCTATATCTATAACTATATACTAAAAAAATTTGTGTGTAACCTTGCTGCATAATAATAATATCAAAATTTATACAGAATTGCGAGAAAATTATTTTTTGTTAAGAACCCACTCGGTGTTAACTTAGTAAAATTTTGAGTTAGAAATCTAATATCTTTTAAAACTATCTAAAAAATCTCTGTGTAATGATAACGTTTAGAATACTCTATTTATATTGTTTAATGATAACGTTTAGATTACTCTATTTATATTGTGTAATGATAACGTTTAGATTACCTATTTATACAGTGTAACGATAACGTTTAGACTAACAATATAAATAATTGTATTAAAGTATGGTATCTATTTATACTGCAATATGATTGGGCAATATAATTTGTGTAACACATATATGCAAATAGGTTATACAAAAGCTTATTGTACTGTTTTCGCAAAAATAATTTTAGGTTACATGCTACTAATGTTGTGTAACGTTACACAAACCCGATTTTGGTAACTTTTTAGTTTTGAACCCAATTCAGGTTATTTGAACCAAAACTGGGTTCATTTGAACCAGATTAGGTTCATTTGAATCAAATTGGGTTTATTTGAGCCTAATTATATTTAAATAAGGTTTATTTAAACCGATCGGGTTTATTTAAACCAAAATCAGCTTTATTTGAACCAAAAATAGGATTATTTAAACCAAAAATGAGTTTATTTAAACCAAAGAAGTGTTTATTTGAACCAAAAGCAGTTTATTTGAACCAAACCTGGGTCTACTTTTTCAAAAGAAGCTATTTTCATCATTTTTTTAATATAAAGTAAATCTCAAAAATGCTATTAAGTAAATTTGTTCAAAAATGAAATATATTTATA
>QKWP01002415.1:30010-60930 GCA_003550325.1 Gigaspora rosea
AAAAAAAAAAAGTGAAGTAAAAAGAAAAAATAGAGTATCTTATCTGAAATGTCACTTTGGTATTTCGCTTCCTTAAGACTACAAATCCAAAAAAAAAAAAACTAAAATTTAGATCAAATCGGATTAAGAGAATTAACCTCTAATTCGGCTTACTCTATTTATATGATTATTAATTTTTAATATAATTGCCCAATTATATAAGGGCCATTATAATAATTTTTATTTAAACCAATCATGAATTTATTTAATATTATTTAAAAAAAAACAAACTAAAAAACACCCTGTGCATTATGCACGGGTTTACAGCTAGTATATATATATTTAAAAATTTTATAACATTTTTTAATACTTATACAATAATAACCGGGTCCCGGGTGTCTTTTAACCTTAATATGTTACGAGAAACAATTAATTTTATTTGCACAGCCTAATAATATAGTAAACCAGTGATAGATCACTGTAGTTGGTTGCAAAATGACCAGAAATTTTTGTTATCAAGTTTAAACATTAATTTGAGTCTTAATAAAAGTTGCATTTTTTTTTACTAGCTACAAAACTTATAGTTTTAAATTTACAAAACAAGTTGGACCACTTGGTGTTTTTTTTATCTTTTTGGCTTTTTTAAAATTTTAAAAAGTAGACATTTTAGTTTATTTTCTTCAAAAGATTAGCAGTATTTATTTCTTTTTATTTAGATATTGCACTTACCAAAATAGAACCAATATGGTAATATATTTGGAATCTGTAAGAAGACAACTAGAAATTTTAAACAAACATGTAGTATATTATATCTTTTATCTTGTTTTTTATATCTTTTTTTTATATTAGCTAGATTAGTTCTGTTATTGCAAAAGTTTTTCTTTATTTTTTTCATCTTGATTTGTTTTATATTATTAGTATTTGGTTTCTCTTTGTTTAGATTGTGTAATTATTTACTTTTTTTTATTTTTCTTAATTTTTTGTTTTATACTGTTTTTTTTTACATTGTTAAGCTTGAATATTATTATTTCTACTATGGATTTAATATTAAAAAAATTTGAAAAAATCCTATTTAAACAGTTCTAATATAGCTTCTTGATTACAATTATGTACTAGGTGTAGCAAGTTGCATTTAGGCATTATTAATATTATTAAGAAAACTAAATAATATCAATCTAATAAATTAAAAGTAATTAATGTTTTTGATAGTAATACTAAAAATATTAGAATTTTAATAAAGTACTAGTAAAACTGTCTAAAATTAAAAAAATTTTACAAGTACCGGTATATTAATTTTTTATATTGTATAAGTATATTTTATACTAAACATTAATATATTTATTAGTTTTTAATCTATAGTAAAAAATATTTTAAATATATACTATAAAATTTTTTTTGGTATTAAGATAGGGGTTTGTCTTAAAAATTTTATTATATTCAATACTGGTATACAAAATATAGTTATCTCTCTCTAATCTGACCCTCTCTAAACTAAACACTATTAAACTCTTTTTAAACTAAACAAAATCTTCTAGAACATTTGTAAATTTTATTATAAAAGTTCAGATTAGCCATATATAACTTTTTGAGAACCAACCTTTTTCAAATTTTTATATAGCAAAAATTAGCAGTTTTGGCAGTTTGGAATAAAGAGAGTTAACTATATTGTTAAAAATATTTTTGTTTTATTGTTAACCTTAATAGGCTATCAAATTTATAGCCCTGCATCTGACCAATCAAAATTGCAGAATTAACATAATCTGCTAATTTTTTTGTATAACAAAAACAAAGTTTTTTATGAAAAATCAACAAATTACTTATAATACAAAATTTAGCTTATAAAACTGCCTTTGGTTTTATAAGTAAAAAAATTCCTTGCTAAATTTTACTATATAGTACAAAAAGCCTATATTAGACAATAAAATAATATAACTTTAAAATATATTAACTTTTTGTAGAAACAATATTTTTAAAAGCTATTTGGTAAATTTGCAGAATTTATTATAATAAACAATGTTACTAGTCAGATTTTTAAAATATTGTTTTTATAAAAAATTATAGTACTTTAAAGTTAGTTAAAATTAAAACATATAGTAATTATATATAAAATAATAGTAATTTTTAAAACATATCAACTTTTTATAGAAAGGTTTTCGTAAAATACAAAACTCTTTCTGACGATCACTGTACCAAATTTTTCCAAAAGACCGATCTATGAAAACTGCATATTTAATATATAAAAAAATAAACTAACTTTACTAAATAGCAACTGAAACTCGAGGCTATCTATTGGGAAACTGAAACACCGCAAGAAAAAGGGACCTGGAACATCCTTGAACATACTTGATAGATGGTACTCCCAGTTTGTGATTTTAGTGCTATTAAGCAAAGAAGTAGCAGGCTTAGACACTGGAGCTAGGATTTGAAATATGTTATTATATGCAGTGTAACTCCTACAAGTTCCTTTATGTTTGGTACCTTTTTACATCTTCCTCTCGCCCATTGGATTTTTTCGAAATTTTTGCCAAAAAGTGGGCTTTCTGGTTCACCCTTTCCAAAAGATCAGCAGTGTTTACTCCTTCCAAATCGGGAACACCTACCGGTTTGGTGTCGACATCATGAGTGGACCATTAGCTGCGTGTAATGTAAACAGTAAATGACATGTTAGAGATGTTTTGGACTGCGCATAGAAATTTCTTACAACTATTGCCTTCTTTTTGTTTTGTTTTTCTTTTTCTTAGATAGATTTCATATATATTACTGGAGCAAAGTTTCTGTATAGTATTATATAATTTTTACTTTCTTAATACTTCGTTTCATTTTGTCAAGATTAGTCTTTTCTTTGTCTTTCTCATCTTGTTTCTTTTACTTTGTTTTATTTTATTTGGTATTTCGTTTAGTTTAGTATTCCCCTATTTTTATACTTCCCTTTATATTTCAGTTCTACTTTTCTTTTTTTATTTCTGTGATAGATTATGAGTAAAATTATTCCACCATTGAAGCTAGGTGAGAAGGATTTAAAGAAAAAGACGGTCTTGACAAGGCTAACAGCAGCCATTTGGTGAATACAAAATACTTGAAGTGAGTTGCAAGTACCTGTAGGAGAAGAACTTGTTGTTATGGCAGATCGCACCTAGGTACTTCGGTATTGAGTGAGTTTTTATTAGATTTAGAAGGATTCTAGTTAGCAGCCCTGTAGTTAGTATATTACTTGTAACTGAAAGTACATAAAATTTGTTATGCTCTCCTTTAATAAAGCAGAATCGTCAGTTTAAAAAAAAAAAATATAGAGAAGGTTTTTCAAAAAAATATTTAGCAAATTTATAGAACTAATATTGCTCTACAAAGTTACTAGTTAGTTTTTTTTTTTATTATTAAGATAAGGTTATGCCTTTGGTCTTTATTGAATGTATATTGATCGTTACAATATTATTGCTTACAATTTTTATACTATTTACTAAGTACTAAGACTTGGACTATTTTATCCATAACCTAAACCTACTAGAGCCTACTATATTTCCATTTATATAGCCAGTCTGGTTTTGACATCCCTTTTACAGCCAACAATTAGCATTCACATGTTTGCCACTTTACTCACATTTCCTAGTATCATTACTTCCAATTTGGTATATGTGATTCCAAGTAGATGCTTTATGCTTTCAAATTAGTACATTCAGAGTCTTTTACTAGTGTACTTCTTAGGAGTTCGTATCTCAAGCTATGCAGCTGCCTCTACCACATTGGGTAAGTATCTCAAGCCTGTATGCTGCCGCAACTAGCCGATTTTCCTGCGACTTGAGGATCTAGAATTTAGCATTCTGAATTCAAAAATATGTGAATAACTGTATTTTTCACTATGGTGATGAGGTATCCAGGCATGTTTCACTGAAGCTTCCAGTGCCAAGTATAGTTGGATGGCATCATGAGGCTTAGCCAACCTGACTTTCATACCACTATATGCACTTATATTAGCTATGCACATATTGGTAGTTCCAGATCCTTTTAATATCCTAAAACTTCTATATGAGTGTGCTCAGAGCTCTGTTGGGTCTTAACATGTACATGCCTTTATGCTCCCACTTTTCATTGGCTAGTAAGTTTTGTCTGCCCTTGCAAGATTCATTCTAATCCCCAATACTCATATGCAACCTTTTTTCAACTTTATACAGTGCCCGGAAGTGGATCACCGGAAATTTTATATGTAATACATAGGGGTCGAATTTATATGCGATCTTTATTTATTGTATTTTATTAATATAATTACATTAATTATATAAAATAAAAATTATCATTTTAGAATTATATTCTAAAAAAAAAAACCGCAAGTTTTAATATTTCGAATGCCATCCCTTGGCTTTATAAACTGCTATTGTTCGACCTTGCATACTATAGATTAGTAAACGAAGATATTCAATTGAAATCTTATTCCATTCTTCTGTTATATATTTAACTAATTCTTCTCGCTTTTCAGGCATTGGTCTTTTGTTACGCACCGCCGAATCAAGATGTTCCCAAAGATTTTCAATAGGATTTAGGTCAGGATTATAGGGCGCCCAATCTAACACGTTAAAGTCATACGATTTCATCCACCATTCTGAATATTCGGACGTATGGACAGAAGCCAAATCTTGCTGAAATATTAATTCTATCTCATTTGGATATTTTTCTAACAAAGAATTTGCCCAAGGAATAAAATGGTTCGCGAGTACATTAATATAACTATCCGAATTCATATTACCTTTTACTTCAACCAACGGTCCAACGCCCCACCAAGAAAAACATCCCCAAAACATTACGGAGCCACCACCAAACTTCACAGTTGGATTTACACATTCTTTGTGATATTTTTCATTAACTCGACGCCAAGTTCTTGCACGACCGTCCGATTTGTGAAGACAAAATCTTGACTCGTCAGAAAAAATGACCATTTGCCATTCGTTGGCCCATTTTAAATGCACTTTTTTCGTGCCCGTGCTTTTCTTTCGTTCAAAAAAGGTTTTTTACAGGCTACACAGTTTTTCCAACCTAAGTCATGGAGATACTTTCGGGTGGTTCTGTCAGTAAGTGTTGTTCCGAGTTGAAGATTTAGCTCATTAGTGATGACGGCCAGCAGTGCTCCACGATTCGTATTTGCAATACGGACTAAAGCGCGTTTATCACGCTCAGAAAGAACTTCGTGGGGGCCAGGGTGTTTGTTTGGGTGTTCGGAACCTGTTTCTTCATACTGTTTAACAGTGTCATACACCGTTGACTTCAGGAAACTGAGAGCTTGGGCAATATGAAGTGGCTTAAAACCACACAGGTAAGCACCGATAATACGGCTTCGTTGATCTTGACTGAGCTCTTTGCAGGGTTTTTTTTTTCTCAAAAAAAAAAAAATAGTTGTACTTTTCAAAAAAAAAACAAATTACGTGCAACGAATATGTATATAAAAAAAAATCGACAAAAAAAGATTATCGTATTATATATTACCTATAAAATTTCTGGTGATCCACTTCCGGGCACTGTACCGATCCTTTCCAAACTACCAAACCAGTTAGCCTAGAAGAATTGATCGGTCTGGTTTTATGCATTTGATAGACTCTCTTTTCTAAGTACCTAATTTCGAAACATAAATCTTTTTCCTCTAATACAACTCCGGTGACCAGGTTGGTGTCCCCTCTTGCCATAGGGTTTTTTCCGTCTGGTTCTTCGGTCTCTGGTTGAATTTCCAGTCTTTTGTAGTACTGTTGAAGGATCTGTTTTACCTCTTTGCTCGGGACTTGCCAAACAGGTTTTAATTGTTTTGGTCCCTTGAATTTGTTTGTGTAAACTTACACAACTGCACTAATGCTCCCATTCAAGATGGTAGTACCAAGGTTACAGGTAATATACTCAACCGATCAATAAACAATATTACAATAATACAAATCTATTTTTCAACTCGTTTCTAGTAGGATTTGAACTCTAAACCTGTTGCTTCGGAGTAACAACAAACAGCTTCTCTATTTTACTATACCTATACTGGCCAGTTTTTTAAAAAACTTCTTGTACAAAAAATTATAGTGATTTAAAAATTAAAACATATTAAAGGTAGAGTATAGGCTAATAATGATCATCAAAAAATAATCAGCAGCATGCATGACCATACTACAGAATTACCAAATCGAACATTCTGGAAATAACGATTTATTAACGGCTCATTACCGCATTAGTTTTTTATCCAATACTTCTATTCTTGTTCTTTTACTATTTCTTTGATACTGTCTGAAAGTCCTTCAATAACTAAAGTGCATGATATATACCCTGTTTCATGTGGTCTTGATAATATTATATCTTGCAAGACTAAGCTAAGCCTCTTTTAACCAAGTCTTGAAGCACAAATTCCGCAAGTTCAGTGGTACTTAGTAACTTTGGCTTTCTTGATTTTTTAATGTCTTGTTGATTATAAAATTCTCCTAACTGTTGATATCCAAATTTTCTCATTCTAGCTGCATTCGACCTTTTAAATACTTCTATAACATCAGCAGGTATAATTTGGTGATCATAAGTTGTCGTTAAAATCTCTACGACATGTAATAGTTCTTCAATATCAGGTGCTACATCTCTAATAGTTGGGTTATTTTTAATATGATGATGACAATTATCACATTTGGCACATTCACTAGGTTCTTTGTCTCCACTCCAAGCAAGATGTTTTATAAGCATATTTATTCGACACTCATATTTTGTAGTACAAAAAAAGAGCATATCAAATATATTCTTTTTTTTTAAAAAAATATACTTGATCAGCTGTTTCAGATTGTGTGAGATCTTTTGGCATACTAGAAAATAGCTCGAATTACTTTAGTTAATTAATGTTGATTATATTTACAGTACTAAAAGCTTACCTTTCATGATTTTCTGTAATTATTCCATAATTTGTTTTTATATCTCGATCAGTATAAAATATCACATCTCGTGCATCTTGGTGGTCACGGCCTGCTTGTCCAGATTGTTAAATTAGATCAGCTAAAACAAAAGGTTAGTTTATGCTTTAGTTATTTGTTTTATAAATTTAAATGAAACTTACTAAGATTCATCAGAAACGTATAATGCAATATCAATCTAATTTCCATGTCATACACACCTAATCCAAAGGCTGAAGTTGCGATCATTACTTTGGTTTCACTACTGTTATAGAATAGTTTTGTTAATTTTGGTAGAAATTAGTTGAAAAATTAGAACTTAATTAGAAAATTTTGTAATAACTGTATTTAGTAATAGTGATATGTGAAATTGATGTGCAATGACACTCAATGACGCTTAGCGACGCTTAACGATGCTTAGCGACGCTTAGCTCAATAGATATATAAACCCATCTTATTTCCCTTAGTTTTAGGGAGATCCAGATATTGTATTTTATCTTTACCTTTATATGGGGAGTAACAAAAATCAGGTGATTTTTTAGGGGGAGAGGGGGGTAAAAAAAGTTGAAATTATATATAAGAACCTGACTATTTATATATTAAGAAAGAGGGAAGAGGGGTAGACCTCTGATAAAAAATAATCAGGTGATTAATGACACTGCCCTATCTATTATCCTCTTCCATTATTATTAATAAACTCTTGGGATTTCTAAGGAACAGATACCTTGGAATAGCCCTCTTGTTAAATTAATAAACTGTGTATTATCTCTTGTTGTTTTATACCGAACTGCCTTAGAGAAGTGTGTAGTTTCTTACAGATATAAAAGAAACTATACTTCTCTCTTGCACATCGCTTCATGCCCAAAGTAAGGGATCTCAGGGGCCGTGTGATTGTTACTCTATCGGAATAAAAGAAGGCTTCCGGTACAGTAACATTTGGTGCCTTCTGGCGGAAACCTATTTAAATTCTTGGATATTATTGAAGAATTTTGAAATCTTATTATTACTTTTGGCAGAAATATTTATTTTTTTTGGCTGTTACTAACACTCTTGCTATTTAATTGCACTCTTGTTATTCTCTTACTACTTACTTGAATTTTCTTTTTGTTGGATATTAATTACTTACTATATTTTGAAGATTAAAATTTTGTTAAAAACTTACTACTAACCTTATTTTTGAAGATATTTCTATTATTATTTTATTAGTTTCCTTGAAACTTGGAAACTGACTTCTCTATATGAATAGAGCGTATGAACTATACTTAGAACAAATTGACAACCACGAAACAAGTCATCTTTCGTCACTTGCTGTAGACGTTTTACAAGCCTACTATCCTGATTTATCCTGTATTGTCTGTTACTCTGTTGCTAATTTACACCATTCTTTTCGACGATTTTGGAGACCATGCCGAGACAACTATTTTGCTACCCAATATTCCCAAAAGACAAACGACTCTTACCATGTTCTAGTTACTGCTACTAATTATAATACTGCTAGAGCCGCTACTCGAGATAGTTGCCATTATAACAACGATCTTTTAGACCCAAAAGAAGTTATTGCCGGTCTACTCCTTGAACATACTTCCTATACTTTTGCACCTATCTTACCTCTTGATTTTGAAGCTAATCTACTTGACCTTCATATTGAGGATTTTCTTTTTTCTACTCCTGCCCCTACTCAACTAAGGACCAAAAACTTTCTATTTGATTTCCAAAATCAATTAGAAAGAACTGAATTAACCTTTGATAATTCTCTGCCCAGATCTATATATAACTTAGGACCTGAACAATTAACTCATTCTCGTGCTGGTCCTTCTACTGCTAATGAAAATAATATTTATAACTTTCAACGAATTGAATTACCTTCTTCACCTATCTCAACAATCACTTATTCTTATACTCGTGAACCTACTCTACCTCCTCAGCCTAACCACTTCTTTCGTCTTTTACAACAAACTTTTTCTCCTGCTCGCACTACTGTTCCTCCACCTCCTTCTATAGTTGAACACTACCCTACAGTTAATTTAGATATAAACACTACCCCTCGCCATATACCTCTCTTACCTGAGCTATCTCTTTTTAACAATCAAAACTTAATTGAACCTTTTGACCCTTATACCCAAAACCAAGAAACTGCTATTATCAGATCTGATGTACCCCAACAAATTGAAGAAAATTTACAACCTCTTGCAGAAGAATTAAATCCTATTTTACCTCCTAACCAACCAGAAAATCTAATAGGTGATCAAGCTTTACAAGCTGCTGCACAAGCAATAACTGATCTTGCTACTACCCTTGGGCAAGGCTCTGAGAAAACTCTTATAACTGTTACCGATTTTTATAAAGATGGAACCCAAGACCCTGCTGACTGGCTAAAGGAATTTAGAAGAGCTGCCACTACTAATAGATGGAGTGCCAAACGGAAACTCCAACTTGCTCCAGTGTACCTTAAAGAAGTTGCTTTAGACTAGTATCAAGCTTTAAATGCGCTACCTAACGCTTTAATAATGAAAATAACCAGGCTCGAAGTTTCCAACATCTTTTTAAGGCACATTTCTATACCACTAAGCAAAAGGCTCTCTGGCAAAAACAGCTTTTCGATATTAAACAAGGACCCACAGAGACTGTGGATGGATATGTCAACCAATTTCGTACATTACAAAAGAAAGTGGACCCAGACGGTGTTTTTCCAGCTGATTTTGTTAAACAACTTTTCATTCAAGGCTTGCATCCTAAGTATGGAGATAGTGCAAAGCTGCTGTACCAAATACCTTGGCCAATGCTATTGAAGTAGCCTTTTCTAGAAAACTGGGAAATTAATGACTACTCCCACTACCAATACAGATCAAGCTATTCAACAGCTCATGGACCAAATTGCTAAGCTTAGTATTAACTTAGCCCAGACACAGTCCATACCTGCCTCTTCTGTTAATTATGCTGACAACCGTGCCCAAACTCCTTGAATGAAAGAGCCTCCTATTTGCTATTATTGTGGACGCACTGGACATTTTATTCATGACTGTAATAGTAGAAAACAAGACCAACGACAAGAATCCAACTTTCGTCGTAATAATAACAATAATAACCGGAACAGAAATAACAACCAAAATAGGGACTGAAATGGTCGCTCTTCTGACCACTATTCCAATAACAGAGACAGTTCTCGCAGTCATAATAACTCTCGTTCTAGGAGCCAATCTAGAGACAATAATTATAGAAGCCGGAATGATGATAACTATCGCTCTTACCAGAACTCCTCTAATCGATCACCTTTTTCTTATCATCGAAGTGTTAATTATCTTACCCAAAATCAGACTCAGACACCCTCTCTTACTCCTAACAAGTGGAAATTGCTACTTGATAACCCATCTATCTGAGGTGCTTTGGCTACTCATCTCTATGAGGAAGCCAAAAATGCCAACCTTGTTCAAGCTCCTGCATATACTACACCTGTCAAATGTAATGTCTCTCTTCAGAATAAATCTTACCAAGCTATTATTGATAGTGGTGCTTCAATTAGCATGATTGCTCACAAGGCAGTCAAGGAACTTGGATTGGCCATTGAAAAAGCCTCTAATAGTCTTATAGTCCCTGCAGTTGGAACCTCTACTCGACCTTTAGGAATTATAAAGAACTTGCCAGTTAAAATCGACCATATTACCATTCCTCTTACTGTAGAAGTAGTGGATACTACTTCTTACTCCCTCCTTCTAGGAAATGACTGGAATCAAAAAGTTGAAGCAAACTATAACTGGAAAAATGGCTGCTATACTTTTAAGTGGGAAAACAAGAAATATACTATCCCTACTACTTATGAAAGCAACCAACCTCTACCTAATCAACCTACTGTTACTGCACTAGATGAATTAGACCTTTATGAACCAGAATACTTATACCCCCAAGAAGCTTATGCTTTTGACCAAGAAGACTCAGACCAATCTTTAAAAGAAAATGAATGGACTACTTACCAACCTCGCCGTAAAAATAGAAAAGCCACTAAACAACATGTCTGTAGAAATTGTGGTTCCTCTTTGCAAACTGCCCTACCAACCAATGTAACCGATGCTAGGAATTTGGCCATATTGCTATTAAATGCCCTAAACAAGCCCCAAGGTATACCACCTTCCCTACTTGCAATGCCTCCAACCATCTATATAGGGACTGCCCCAATAATATCTGCAGAGGATGCAGTACATTAGGCCATATCAAAACTATTGTCCTCTTACCACTTGGAAAAGACAAAACTTGGTTTATTAGTGTGAATGTACTCTTGATCATGTTGATAGTAATCGCCTACCTAACCCCGTACCCATCATTGTTGTCAATGTAAAGTGCCTAACAGACCTGAAGTTCTTAAACTTTTTGAAGAGAAACTTGTATGTCCTGGATGCTATTCTGACTTCCACTGTGCTCTAGACCGAGAAGACCCTAGGAGTATCCATTTCTTCACCCAAGGTGAAAGATGTGAAATTCTTGTTAACTGCAAAGTATGCAATAAAGCAGACACAAGGCCAAAAATGTGTCAATTAGACAGTCTTCAGGAAGAATTATGGTTTTGTGAATTGGAACACCTTTACGCATACAAGGCTAACCAGGACTTTAGTATAATTCTAACTATAACCTTTGAACTCAAATCAAATGTTATACTAAATCAACAAAGAATACCGGACACCAATATGAAATGAACCAGACCAGAATTTACCAACTTGCAAAAATCCTCTTGGATGAAAATGACCAGACTATCGCCCAAGCTTTAGAATCTCTAACCTCTGACCGCATAACTCAACCTTGGAGCTACGAGGAAATGCAACTTATACTGCAAGCTGAATCAGACCTATTATCAGAAAATGATATTGATCCTCTACAAGCAATCTTGGATGAGTCTTTTGATACTAGCTACCCAGACTATAACCAGAAATATGCTCTTGCCATACTTCGAAAAAACTTTATAGTTCCTGTTGACCTCTGTCAGGAATGTCTACATGTTAAACACCAAGAAGAGTTGAATGCAAACCAAGGATATTGTGATGATTGCAAGCTTCCAGACCCAGAAATTTACTCACCACCTACTGAAGAAACTATTAAGGAATTGGATGATGACTCCCAGTTTTATCAGCTTCAACAACAAGTACAACAACAAGATTAATTGATAAAACAATTACAAGCAAGAATTGAAACCTTGGAAACTACCAATGCTGTTTTACTACGCTTTTTCCAAGAAGAAGACCAAAATGCTCACCAACGAGCTAATGCTTTGGATACACTCTGTCAAAATTTTTAGAGAATCCTAGGCAGGATAGGACCCGAGCAATCTATAAACAGCTAACTATTTTAAAAAATCTTAATATATTACTAAAAATAGAAAAGATCTACAGAAAAATGGTCAAAAATAAAGGGATCGCTAAAGCCTTGTACCCACGTGACTTTTGAAATTTTAGTTATAATTAGGGTTAGGGTTAGTTTACCGTTAGGAGAGGGTATAAATATAGGTAAAATTGCCTTCTCTACATTTTTTATTAATGCACCAAAACGGGTTTAGACTATCGTTTTTATATTTTTGCGGTTTTTTTTGATTTTTGACTTCTCTGTGTAAACAAAATTTCATGATTCTGATTGGCTGATCTACATATAAAAAGTCACGTGGGTACAAGGCTTTAGCGGACCCCAAAAATAAGCATTAATATTACTAAATATAGAAAAGATCTACAAAAAATAGTCAAAAATAAGCAAAAGCAAATAGTGACCTATCTATGTATAGCTCGCGGTCCTAGCAGGATCATAAACTACCTGTCAGCCCAGACCAAACCCTTATACCTAGACCTGTAAATATTATTACACTTGAACATGAGGAATATACCCTATTGACCCAGACTTCTTTAAATATTGGACCACTCAATAAAGAACAAGGCCTAGCTTTTTGGAAATTATTAGAAGAATTTGCAGACCTCTTTGCAAATGATAAAACTAAAATAGGACGAACCAATTTGGTTACTCACTGAATTTATACTGAGGATGTACACCCTATTTGCTCTCGTCCTTATTTGGTACCTCTAAATGAACAAGAATTTATACAAGAAGAAATACAAAGAATGCTAGAACATAAACTTATTCAACCTTCTGACAGCCCTTGGACCTCACCTGTTGTTTTAGTGCGAAAGAAAAATGGCAAATTACAATTCTGTGTAGATTATAAAAAAGTAAATGCTGTCACCAAGAAGGATGCTTACCCTTTACCTCGCATTGATGAAATGCTTAATGCTCTCACACGATGCTCTTGGTTCTCTACTCTCGACCTTGCAAGTGGATATTGGCAAGTTGCCATGGACCCCGTGACAAAGAGAAAACTGCCTTTACTACATGATATAGAATTTATGAATTCAATGTAATGCCTTTTGGTCTTTGCAATGCTTCTGCAACCTTCCAAAAGCTAATAGATCGTGTATATAAAGGAATTGCATAGAAATTTGTAGTTGTATACTTAGACAATACAATTGTTTATTTTAAAACATTTGACGAACACTTGACCCATTTAAAAAGAGTATTTAATAGAATTAAACAAGCAGGACTTAGACATAATATAGAAAAGTGTACCTTCTGAATGCACCAACTACCTTTTTTAGAACATCTTATCTCTGCTAAGAGTATTGCCCCTGACCCTCAAAAAGTAGAAACTGTCCAACGGATTCAACCTCCTAAAAACCTTACAGCCCTTCGATTTTTTCTTGGACTCTCAGAATACTATTGCCAATTTATTCAAAACTTTTCATCAATCACTTGTTCTTTAAATTCTCTTCTACAAAAGATGAACCCTATTACTGACAGAATAAGCAACAAAAAGCTTTTGAAGAGTTAAAATCTAGACTTATTACTGCCCCCATATTATCATACTCAAATTTTAAAGAGATATTTATACTTGCTACGGATGCTTCTTACAATAGCTTTGGAGCCACATTAAGGCAACTAGATAGAAATGGGGAAGAACACCCAATTGCCTATGCTAGTAAGAGTCTACGAAAAGAAGAAATGAATTATACAGCAACTGAACTTGAATGTGCTACAGTTGTATGGGCAATAGAACATTTTCATAAATACTTAGGCGCTACAAAATTTATTCTAATTACAGACCACTCAGCATTGAAATGGTTATGTACTGCTGAACCCAAAGGAAGAATTGGAAGATGGATCTTGAAGCTCCAACCATACAATTTTGGAATTATTCATAAATCAGGCCGAATTCATTCAAATGTAGATGCCCTTTCACGGTTACCGACTCAGCCAACTAACCCTACCAAATCTCATGAATCTTAACCACTATTATAATCTCTATCACTATTTGGACACAGACCAATTTCCAGATGAATTTACTGACCAAGAACAAAAACGACTTATGACCCAGGCAAAATATTTTGAAATTAGACATCACCTTCTCTATAAGAAGAATAGAAGAAACCCAGACAGACCTCTTAGAGTTATTAAATGGACAAAAGTCGAACCAGTATTATATATAATACATAAGCACCAGGACCCCGGTCATCTCTCATATAGGTCATAAGGGGAGTAACAAAAATCAGGTGATTTTTTAGGAGGGTAAAAAAAGTTGAAATTATATATAAGAACCTGACTATTTATATATTGAGGAAGAGGGGGGGTAGGCCTCTGATAAAAAATAATCAGGTGATTAATGACACTGCCCTAACTGGATTTTGGCCAATTTTGACCTAATTTGCTAAAAACAACAAAATCTATTTACTTAAATAACTTTTGATCCAGTAATCAGAATTGAATGAACTTTTTTTGTTAGATGCGCCTCACTGAGAGCTTCATTTTAAAAAAAAGTTCATTCAAATTGGACCACTGGATGCCAAGATAATTGCCAAAAACTGATTTTTTGCTTTTCAAATTTCAGGGGTTTTTGCTGAAATGCGTAATGTATGACCTCTGTACTATATGTCTGGGGTCCTTAAGCACCCCACTGCTGGACATTTGAGAACGGACGCTATGTATTATAAAATATCAAACCGTTATTATTGGGATCAAATGTATCGGGATATACAAGAATATGTGAAAACTTGTGAGGAATGCCAATGAAGACAAAAAGGTTATAGAAAAGAACCTTTACACCCTATACAAATAGGAAGAGCTTTCGAACATGTTGGAATTGACCTTGTAGACCCTTTGTCTATAACCAAACAAAACAATCGCTATATTATTGTTGCTACCGAATACCTAACACGATGGCCAGAAGCTTGTGCTGATTCCAGATGCTAGTGCTAGTACACTCACTCAGTTTATCTTTGAAGAGATAATCTGTAGACATGGAACTCCAAAAATTATCTTATCAGATCAAGGTTGCAATTTTATTAGCGAAATGATTAGGATTCTTTGTGAAAAGTTCCTCATTAAGCATAAATTCTCTTCTCCTTACCACCCTCAGACAAATAGTATGATAAAAAGATTTAATAGAACATTGTATGAATCACTTGCAAAAGTGAAAGGGGATGATGATTGGAATTTGTATATACCTGCTGTTCTTTTAGCATATCAAACAAAAAGACATACTACCACAGGATATACCCCCTTTAACTTATATATGGGAGATATGCTACCTTACCAATCGAAGCACTTTTCCCAGTAGAACCTACAGAAATTGATAATGAAATAGACTTACAAGGAAGTATCCTCCAACGAGCTTATGATTTAATAGAAAAATTACCAACTTACCAGAACCAAGCTAGACAAAATACTGAACGGTCACAACAGAAACAGAAAGTCCGTTTTGATGCCAATATTCGAACAGAGACATTTAAAATTGGTGACAAGGTGTGGATACAAAGAAAAGAATTAGAAGCCTCTCACTCAGCCAAATTTGAAGACAAAAGATTTGGACCTTTTCTTATCCATGAGAAATTAGACAATGGTGCTTATAAATTACGGACAATAGAAGGAAAAATTTTACAAAAATATTATAATAGTGATCATCTTGCTAAATATCATGAACCACAAACATGAGATCCAGTAGTTGTTATTGATTCTCCTGTAAATTTCTAGAAGAAATTTGATCTACATCAGAAAATTTTTTATATAGATATATATCGATATATAGCAATAAATCGATGCATATCGATTAGAAAATAACGGCATATATCGATAATTTAGGTTAGGGCAGTGTCATTAATCACCTGATTATTTTTTATCAGAGGCCTACCCCCCTCTCTCTTCCTCAATATATAAATAGTCAGGTTCTTATATATAATTTCAACTTTTTTTACCCCCCTCCCCCCTAAAAAATCACCTGATTTTTATTACTCCCCTTATGTAACGATACATAACCAAAAAACGATATATACCGATAAATGATAAATATCGTTAAATAACTAATTATCAATATATATCGATTATATTAATATCGGTATAAATCATTTATTAAATTCATATCACAATCTAGCAGACCTATTACTATTAACATATAGCGATATTTGTTATTTATCGATATATAACCTATTGATATATCGACAATTAACAAATATCACTATATGTCGATAGTAATAGGTCTGCTAGATTGCGATATGAATCTAATAAATGATTTATATCAATATTAATATAATCGATATATATCGATAATTAGTTATATAACGATATTTATCATTTACCGGTATATATCGATATGTTTGCTCTTTATTGATATTTATCAGTCATCCGATTTGTCACATCTAAAATTTAACCATATGATTTTTGAACGTTATACAAAACGATCATATTACTTTTTTAAAGATTTCGTCTAAAGTCTTAGTTACTACTTTGCTGAAACCTATGTTTTTTTAACTATACAAATACTATGTTTTAACAATATAATTTTAATATTGTAACAATATAATTTATAAAACTTACAAAAATATTATAATTTTTATATTATTATTATATTGTAATAATATTGTTTTTATATATTAAATTATATTGTAACAATATTAAAAATTATTATCAAATATATAAAATTACTTCAATTTTACAATATATTTATAATATTGATTTAATATATTAATTATATAATAATAATACTAAAAATTATAATTAAATAAATAAAATTATAATATTTTTACAATATTGTTGTATTAATTTTACAATATTATTACTATATTTATTATTATTAATAAAAATTATAATTTATTAATATTGTTAAAATATAAAATTTGTAATATATTAATATTGTTATTTAATAATTTAAATTAAAATATAAGAATTGTTACAATATTGTAAAAACAAAAATTTGTAATTAATGCATTATAAAATATTTACAAAAACAATACTTTATATTATAAAATTGCATATTTACAAGAGACCCCATATATATATAGCCATATAAAAAATGTAATGGATCAGGACAAATTGGCATTGGTCTTTGTAGCATGGGTCAAGATGCAGATTGTATTCAAATTGATAAGAATTTAGTAGACTATGTGGGCCATAAATGGTTTGGATTTTTTAGCAGTTTACTAGTTGAATCGCATAGTATTTTGTACAAGTAAAGATATACCGTATAAATTTACGTATATACCACTACAATAACAAACACAAACATGTGGATTAATAATTAAACTATAAATTATATTAATAATCAATATAATACAATCAAACTAATCGCATATGAAGTAAAATTTTATAAGAGATTTTTCAATAAGATAACTAGAGCAGCTTAATTAGTGAAATTATAAGATATAGTGCTTTTTTTAAAAAGTTTTTTGCTCTTCCTCAACAACCTAATTTCCCAATAGAGGACATAATAATTATTTGATAAATTGTGTAATTTTGACATGCTTATAAAAACTAGAGACTGATTGGGATTTGTTTATTGTTATAAAAACATTAAATAAATATTTTTAATGTTAATACGCTTAATAAAGTCATTTGATATTACTGGGTTTTGGTAACGGTCTAAAATCTCTTGCTGTCGTAAAGCAATTTTCACTAATGACTCCATTAGTTAATTTTGTATAAAAGATTTTAGTAGCTAATTCGTAGAATAAATATTAACAAATATAATTTCTACTAGGGATATTGCATTAATAACTTTCTTCGTGATATTGTCTTAGGCACATTAATTTTTTCTTATGCTTATTTTTTTAAAAATATAAATTGCTTATTCAGTTATTATAAATAAAATATCCAGTAATCACCTGACATAAGAATGTAAATTAAATAAAAGTAATCAAATATATTACCTTTTTGGGGCTCGGAGTAATAATTTTAAAATTCATATCGATATTTTTCATATTTGTAATAAATTAATTAATGCATTATAGTTATGCAATAACAATAATATGACATAATAGCATAGTAAAATTACAATAAAACGAAGAAAAATCAATTAAAAATTTGATTTTTTAATTTAAAATCTACAAGAGATACAAACATATTAAAGTAAAATTAATACAAAGGTAATAATAATGTTGATTGAAGTTAACAAGAAAAAGACAAAATTTATAGTAAGGTTAATTTAATTTTTATCTAATTAATTTTAGAATCTAAAATGGCTAGAACACGAAATGTTATGAAAAAAAAAGATGGTAAAAGATGAACATTCCTTTGTAATTAAATTATTCTTTGTATACTTTGTTATATTATTGATCATTTTATATAATTGTTAGCTCCTCTAAGATCTGCTGAAGCAAATGATTCGGTTGAAGATCATGAGCGACAAGCCACGAATGTAGAAGATGCAGTAAATAAAAGGAAAAAAGTTTCAAATCGAACTAACGTAAAAAAAAGAAGAGAATATAAAGAACCTATCGATGAGTCTCCTCTAAGATCTGTTGAAACAAATAATTTAGCTGAAGATCATGAGCTACAAGTGGAAGTTACAGCAAATAAAGGAAATAAATCTTCAAATCGTACTAATACGAAAAAGAGATTGGAAATCGAACAGACTTTGATCAATAGTGATGATGGTATAATTTTATTTATGCCTTTTACAGTACACAAATAATATTAACATATTGTATATTTTAGAGATAATTCAACCGTCACGCACTCCGTTCGCTTTAATTAGAGAAGATCTGCCATCTAAAAATATCGTACAACAAAGAGAACAAACAGCAAAAGCTTCATCATCATCCTCATTAATTAGAAGCTCTTTGTCTTATAATAAACGGCCATTTGCATCTAAAGCTACTCCATCTTTTTTAGATAGAAGTGATTCTCCTGAAAGTATTTATAGTAAACGATCACCATTATCCAATATCGCCTCATCTCCCTTAATCAACCACTCTTTCGATAATACTAATAACCAGCGCCCATTAACATCAAACAAAATTAATAATTCCTCAACTTCCCTTATCGATCCCTTTAAAAATGATTTGGAGCTTTGTCTATACCTTGTACAGCATCTCAATCTCATTAAGTTAACAATGAGCATGATAGAGGCAGGTGGCCAAGGCTCTACAGTTATCCAAGAAAAAGCTAACAAGTTCGATGTATTATTAGAAAAAGTAAGTTTTAATATAAATTTAAGTAATATTAATAGTTCAATTACTTAATATTTTATTAAAATAGGACCTCGGGACTCTCCAAATGCATCTTAAAGGCCTGTTTTTTCGTACCTGAACCGTAAACAAGCACATTATCGATGCACTGGTTAGATCCTTATTTAAAAGTATTCAAACCAGTGCATCAGAACGTACTACATTGCAAAGATGGGCCTTTGGTTGCTTTCGGGATTACAATGCAATGCGTCTTTAAGAAAGGTACTTAGAAATTTAGTTCCTGAATTTATTAGAAAATATAAGTAAGTTTTTATAAATAATAGTTAATGCTTATTTAAACAAAAAGAAAATTAAATATTATTTTTCAGGTTGACTAAGACAAGGCAACCAGAAATGCAGCAAATTTCTGAATATATAACGGAAAGTAACTGGGAACCATTTTTAAAGCGTCATATGGATATTTTAGACTTAGAGAAGACATTCAGGAAATAGCCTGAAAATGTCGTTAAATTCAATAAGTTTATATGATCAGCTTTAACCTCTTTGTCCAAGAAAATCTTTTGGACAAAGATGTGATTAATAAAGTCAAAGATCTTAATTATATGACAGTTAATATGATTATATTTACAGCTGATGGAAACGATTCCTTGCAGCAATTAGATCTTGGGTCACTTTTAAAGTTTGACTAGCATATTCCAATAAAATGGAATTTTAAGATTCTTAAAATAATTTGATGCTCTTGGTATAGTACAGCTAATACCACTTAATATTGTATTTAAAAGGAAATATTGGTTTAACACTAGTCCTTTCAAATCTGTCGCTTTGAAAAAAAAGCATTATGCTCAATAAATCGGATTGCTTTTAAGCTTATATTATTTCTAGTAATCGTTCAAATATTGTCACTTTAAAACGGTTTTTTTTAAAAAATATATATATAGTATATATATATTTATTATAATACTTATCAAAAATCTACCGAGATAGGAATTGCTAACGGAGCGTATCATGTGGAATTGAAGTATTGGTCCAAAAATAAGAAACTATAAATTTCATTTTTAAGAGCAACGCATCTCAAATTCTACTATAAAGCAGGTTAAGTACAATTCTAGCAGATGTAACTCTATCGAAAAATGCTATCAAGGTCGAAATATTACTTATCCATGACGTTAAGTAATCAAAATTCCTAAACAATCAATATGTATTGCTTATTATAAAATCAAGTTTGGTATATGTACTTTACCAAATGTACCTGATTTCTTATCGTTATTAAGATAAAGTTTTTTGTAACATTTATTAGTTTTATTAGGATCTGCGGTCGGTATTGAAATTTCTTGTTGTGCTGCTTTGTTTGAGGTTACTATTTGAGTTCAAAGGAGATACCTTTGACCTGCGTTAAAAAGTTACTCCTTTTTATAGATATAAATACAATATTTTAGGAATTTGGTCTGAAGTGTCTTTTTACAAAAATTATTCAAGCCTCGGCACGTGTCAGAACCCAAAAAATTTATGACACAAACACGAATAGTCCCCGTATATGCATCCCAATTCCAATATTTCTAGTATTACCAATGACTATTTTATGCATATTATTTTTATATATATGGTACGTAGAATATATACGTACAGTGTAAGAAGTCTAAAACCACAATTACTCCTCATAGAGACAAAATATAAACGAAGGAAATAAATGTTGCATTCCTGTATAATTTGATTTTAGGTTGCATTCAAGCAGATTATCTAAAATTAGCATTTTTTAAATTATTGACTTCAATAAGGTATTTAAATGCACGATTTATTAGTATTTATAATTTTTTAAGGAAATATTAAATTTCAAAGTTTATATTTTGTCTTTATAAGGAGCGATTGTGATTTTTAGATTTCTTGACGTACGTACAGTACGTACGTAAAATTTTTAAAAAGAATTTCTTGACTATTGTGGAATATACGTATATTTATTCCATAATTAGATTATCTCACGTGATTTGTTGAAAGCTGTAATAGGGATCCTAATTTTCTGCTTCGACAAACCCCAAATTCTGCCTGCTTTACTCTTTGAATTATGTGAATTATGGATAAATTTTTTAAAATTATGCTAAATTATGCGGATCAGATAGAAATATACGAAATTTATTATTATAAATTTTATTGTTATCGTTATTGTAAGTACTGAACCCCATCAGTAACTTACCAATAAAACTACAAAATCTGTGTAATATAAAATTACGAAAAAAGTCATGCTTACAAAACTGTCTTTTGCGCCAAACAAAAAAATTCCTTGCAAAATTTTAGTATAAGGCCACGCAAAGTTAATTTTTCGTTTTACATAACCTGCCGATCTTTTTTTTAAATTTCAATCATGCCAATTATTCCATTTTTGCTATTTAATTTTTTCTCTGGTGTCACCTGATGGTGACCTTAATTTTCTGGAATTACCCGATAGAACCGAAAAAAAAATCTAAAATTTTCTGGGTGTGAACATGAGCATATTAATTTACAGTAGATTAAAAAAATTAAAAAATCCGACCAGCAAACTGAAATTTTGGAACATCATGTTATGCAAAACGAAAAATTAACTTTATGTCCTAATATATGTTTCTTGTTAAATTTTTATACTACTTTAACGATATGATTTATTACTTACCGTTATTTGAATTTTCAAATCTGATAATTTATGAAATTTATGTTTTGTACAATCAAATGCTGCGTCCAATAGGAACTGGTGGGAAAATTGATAAACCTGATATTACTCGATCTTTAATTTCGGCCATTTTATGCGCAGATTATACTTTATTAACTATGCGAAATTCATTTTGATATGCGAATATAGTAGTCGCATATGCTTCTGCGGTAAAATCTGCATATTATGCTATCGCAGATCCGCGGTATCCCTAAGCTGTAATTGTTAGGGTAAGGTAAGGTAGTTATTAGGTAAAATTGATCCTTGACATTTTTTTTGTTAGTGTTTCACGATAGGTTTAGACTGCTGTTTTCAGATTTTTAAGCTATCATTATTTTTACGCTGTCTTTATTTTTTGACTTCTTTGGGCTGATTTGTTGTTGCGCGAAAGTTTTATTATATTAATTTTGTCACTAACATTTCTATAATTATATGGTAGTATCACTTCTATTGTCCCTATTACTTTGTATATAAGTAGTAGGTCATGACTACATTGTCATTATATTCCTGCATAGTGAATAAATACCATTACCACATTTCTTGTTCCTCTTACGTACCCCATTCTTGGTAATTGGGTTGTGGGTTGTGATATAATGTATAAGTCTCTCCCCAGGTTCGTTTTAGTAATCTCTTAAATTCGGATAAATTGTAGGAGATCTATGTATTGTACATAGAAAACCAACCTTATCCTTATCGAAGGCTAAATTGTGGGAGATCTATATATTGTAGAAAATCGACCGCGACAAACTCCCAGCAAAAGGCTAGGAATGCTCAAACGGGATCAAAATTTTTATTTAATCTTGTTCATGTCATTATGAACAATTTTTTTACAAAAATAAATCACTATGCACTCATATATACTTTGAACTGTAAACTGGATACCTGAAAATAACGTCTTGATCACGTGTAAATAAACCTAAGTCAATTTAAAGTTATCAAACTTAAAACAAAAGCTCAAATGTATTTATTAAGTTTATAATAATGTTCAATAATGACAATTATGAGCAACTTAGTAAAAAAAATTATTTGATCTTTAAGAACTCTGAAATCTAGAAACTTAAATAGTAATAATCAAACTCCGCTTCAAGAAAGAATAAATATAAAGGCAAATTCTCATTAATTTTTCTCATCTTTTTTTTTCTTACAATTTCATCGCCCAAAATATTATAAATTAAATATTTTCGTGTTATAAACTGTTTTTTCGTCCTTTTCTTTCAACTTTCGCCTTAATCAATATTATAAATTAAATATTTTCGTCTCATAGACTTATGTCTTTTTCTTCAACTTTCGCCTTAAACTATCACTCAAATATTATGAATTAAATATTTTCGTCGCTTAGACTTTTTTTTTGTCTTTTTCTCTCAACTTTCGTCTTAAACGATCACTCAAAAGATATATTTTCATTTCCAACTATCTACTGTCATCTCGACAAAGATAGGCAATATAAAAAATGAGAAGAGTGCAAACCAAAAAAGTGACGCAAAAAGTTGGATTACGAAGACGTATTGCGCATAAGAGTTCCAGCCAAATACAAAATGAATTTGCGCAACCACGTACATATCATACTTCACAAGATATTAGAAACCAAGCTTCGTTACATTCAAAAAATTATGAGGATTATAGTAATGAAAGCTTACAAAGAAGTTTTTCAGAAGAAAATTAGCAAGTTAATAACGACTTTGAATGCAGTTTCTCTATGGATTCGGATATGTTGAGTAGCAAATCGGATATGTTAAGTAATGAATCGAATACTTTGAGTAGCGTGTCAGATACTTTGAGTAGTAGTGGCCAGTCAACAATTATGGAAGAAGTTGGACTACAATCAGAAGTAACACAAACTATAGTAGATAGTGGAATTAATTTTCAGCCGCTATCTGGAGAGTACGGTCCATACTTCAAAAACTTTACAGAGATGTCACTATTTACTTGGGTTACTAAACATATGATCAGTATGTATTAATATTATTTATCATTATATCTATCGTTATTCATATTTTAATTACTAAATATGTATATATATTAATTGATTCATAATTAGCAAGTAATGCATATAAAGATCTTATGTATATTATTGAACATCCCAACTTTCGCCCTAAACATATAATTAAGAATATTAGACGGTTAAGGTCGTTACGTAATCGACTTCCTCTCCAAACAATAAAGTGTCACCAAGTGCTGATCCAGAACATGAAGACACCATCAACATCTACACCATTTAAGAATTCCTACACTATATCCATTAGCAAGCATATTAGAAGAGTCTTGGGTAATAGGAGTTTAGATCGCAGATGTACTTCGGGCCTGGGATCAAAGCCGAAACAAAATCTGAGTTTTGGCATGGGAATATCTGGCAGGAATCATCTCTTTTCAGCCCATCCTCAATTCGAATAGATAATGGTAAAGCCTATGATATATTTACAAATAATGGTATATTTGTACTTGTTGGTATAATTTAAACAATTTTTATTAACTATAATTACAAAATGATGTTTAGAATTATATTTAATAGGATCTTTTATTAAATACAAGGATAAAGAAACAAGGGTCGGAAGAATTATAGCAATAGTTTCAACTTCGAATGGTATCAAATTAAAGATTCAACAACTTTATTTTGGCTCCGAATTACCAAGGATATTTGCAAGTTCAATAAGAAAAGAGCGAGCAAAGAATGGGGAATTATGGTTAAGTGAAATAACATATTTGACCGATCCATTTAATGTTATTGAGCCAGTTACAGTTTGGCTTCATGATACTCCTGAGTTATCTAATTATCAATTTTATGTAAGAGAAATTTTATATAATCATGATGGCCGGTAGAAGATAAAAGACTGTAAACTGCGGCATCTTCATCCAATTGAATATACTCAACTTCCAATGCCAGCTCCTCATAATGTGCCTACATTAAAAATAATATTGGATATTTACTATGACGACTTTGGTACGTTCCATAACGTGTATCATTCCTTGGGTGGAATTTATCTTCAAATCTGCAATATGCCTTTGAGGCTAAGAAAACAATTAAAAAATCATTTTGTTTTGGGCTTTGTTCCATTTGGAGGAGAGTTTGATGATGTAATGAAGCCGATTATAGATGAAATTAAAATTTTAGAGAAAGGTATTCTGATGAATATTGCGGGACAAGATATATAGATAATAGCTGCCTTGGGTGTTATAACCGCTGATCTCCCTCAGGGCAATGATCTTGCAGATACGAAACGTCATAGTGGTAATCAAGGATGTAGGAGTTGTTTGGTACCTAAAGAACGATTAAGTGATATTGGTTTTAATATTAAGTTAAATGCCAGGTATCATCATATAACAAATAAAAAAATCGATAAATTAAAAGAATTAATACAAAGAGAGGCACCACAAAAAACAGTCAATGACTACTGTACAGAGCATGGTCTAAGTGAACACCAAAGCATTTTGAATCATCTGACACGAAATCGGCATTTACAAACACCTCAGGATGCGTATCATGCTATAGCTGGGAAAATACAAAGGCTAATGGACTGTATGTTTTTATTATTAAATTAAAGAGGAAAATGCACTTTTTTAAATTATTGGAAAAACTTTGAAATACCATCTGGCTGGTCACGACTTCCTAACCCAATCAAACACCTTAATAGTTTCATGTTTTCTGACTGTTTACGATTAGCTATTATAATGCTATTCTTATTGCGAAGGTTCTTAACAACATCATATATCAGAGATACTGATTTGGCTTTGTTGCAGAGGCAATTTACAACATCAAACATATGACTATCATCTATGCAAATTGCAAATGAAATCATTTCCTGCTGGGTAGCCATTGCGAAGGCATCACGCTTAAGCTTTAGCTTTATATTTACTAACCAAACATATACAGAACTAGATGAAGCTCTAAAAATTGAGCACATTCTCCTACTAAAGGTGAGTACCTTTTCTTGTAATTCTGTACGTACGTATATATATATGTATACATATGCATATATAGGTTTTTTTATTAAAAGGTTAGCATATGAGACCGTCAAGGATGTAATAAAAAGACAATTGTCCTTTTAAAATCCTTAAAAAATCAAGGAGTTTTTAACAATGATGAGAAAGCTATTGGTGCAATATGAAACATAATTAATATTATTTATGTTATTGTATTTTAGCTTTTTCTGGACAATTTCAATAATTTGCCAAATTTACATATAAACCGACATCATGTTTAGAATGCTCGCAACTTTGGAACGCTTGTAAATATCTCTGTGGGAATAAAGGAAGTAGTACATAAAACATTCAAAAGTTCTGTTTCGAAAATGAACTGCAAAAATATAGAATTTGATCTAATTCGACGGCATAATATACTCCAAACGATTCGTTATCTAATCGACAGAGGCAAAGATAGCTGCTTTCAACATATTGAACAGGGCTTTCGAAACTTTACAAGTGACCCATTTCTTCAACCCATATTATCAGATTGGTATATAACACAGGATTTTCAAGAAGATAGGCTGATATAAGTAAGTATATTAATTTTTGATTACCGGGACTCCAAAATGAAGAAAATGAATACGTATAAACTCTAAGGTATTTATATTTTATTAATGTATATGATTAGTAATCGATTTGAAAATATCTAATGCTAACGCTATATAACAATAGACGGTTTTTTAAAAAGGAAATAACTTGGCGAAGTGAATGGTGTTATACGTATTAGCATGAGCATTTTGTTTTACATACAATAGATATTCGTATCAGCATAGGCATTTTGTTTACATACAATAGGTAACGTTTCTTACATATCTCTAATTTTAATAGCGCTCTAAATAACTAACCTTCATATATTTATAAAAGGTTTCTTTTTATGCCCTTAATATAGTTTTTCGAATTTAACCTATGACCTTGGAGTTTCAGTGACCAAACTTTCACGTAGTAATATTATTAACATAATAGTTGAAATTTTTTATCGCAATAAGTACAAATATCACGTCACATGATGATAAAATAAGAAACATTAAAACAAGAAAACATCTATCAAAAAACGAAATTCAAAAACTTTTGCTATCTGTAAAATTTGATGACAATCTTCAATTTACTTATGACATCATAAGCGCATATGATATTTATATGGAAAAAAGAGCAGCTTTAATACATAGACGCATTGAGTTTTACAAGCAAATAAGTTACACTTTATTAAACGATGATGGCACATTCGATACGTATATGAATTTGCATTCTGGTGATATTGTACAAATTCAGGAAGAAACTGATCTTTCTTACGCTATACTAAAGGGGATATTTACGCATCAAAATAATGATAGTTTAGCATATTCATTTATTTGGGTTGACTGGTTACGGGAATCCTCAATACTTGATCCAATTCTTCAATGCCCAGTTTATGAAAAACAAATAGCTGAAAACACACGGTAGTACCGAGTCTATTTGATAAGTCTTATTGACAATTTACCGAAGGTTCATTTTGTACACTGATGTCATTCTACATGCACTTCAACTTCACATGATTTCTCAAATAATCAATACGTTAGAAATGAATTTTATAATACAGCAATTTAAATAATACAAATTGCATCAAAGAAAAAAAATTGAGGTTTGTTTTTTTTATTGAAGATTTTTTTTATTAATTTTATTCATTAATGTAAGTAATTAAAATAGGTTGTTATCCCGTTAAATTAGTACGTAAGTATAAAAACATTTATTAGTTTAGGTATTCGAGCTCATGATACAATATTTACTATTTAATTTTATCTTATTCGCATTAATTTAGAACTTCGAGCCGTTTAATTCTGGCGAAAAAAAAAATAAAAAAAAAGTATAAAAAAAAAATAAAAAAAAGTATAAAAAAAAATAAAAAAAAAGTATAAAAAAAAAATAAAATAAAATAAAATAAAAAAGATAAAAGAAAAGTAAAAAAAAAAGCGATTCCATTTTTTTGCACAGGACCTTGTGATTTTTGGAGGTAAGTTATATCACTATTCATCGTACAGTTTATTAAATTAATGAGAATTTTAATTTACTTACGTATGTACATATATATTTATATATAGTTTGAGAATATATAATCGCTTGGTGAAAAAATGTTTAAATTAGTATATCATTGCGACGATCCTGTGACTCCTGCTTTTTAAATCGATAACTTCACCTGTATTATTTCATTTTGTGAGTATAGAATTTTTATATATTTAATATATGTTCAGAAAATATTAATTATTCTATCATATAATATAAATAATATAAATTGAGTTAAAAAGATGAAATTAACGAAAATAAGGGACTTAAAACGTTTGCTGATACATATGAATAATTCCAACAGAATGTATCAAGTTGACCATTGTTATTATTGAAGAACTGAGGATCTAAAAAGACGGAGATAACGAAAATAAGAATAATTCCAATGGAACGTATCAAGTTGACCATTGTTATTATTTAAGAATAATTTTAATGGAATGTATCAAGTTGACCATTGTGATTATTTAAAAACTGAGGATCTAAAATGAATAATTCCAACAGAATGTATCAAGTTGACCATTATTATTATTTAGAGACTTGAGGATCTAAAAAGATGGAGGTAACGAAAGTAAGGTATTTTGTTCATTATCAAACATTTGTTGTTTCGAATAATTCCAACGGAACGTATCAAGACCATTGTTATTCTTTAGTGACTTGAGGATCGAGCATTCTAATTCTAATACAATGTATCAAGTTGACCATTGTTATTATTTAAGAACTGAGGATCTAAAAAGACAGAGGTAATGAAAATAAGAATAATTCTAACGGAACGTATCAAGTGGCTATCGTTATTATTTAGGGACTTGCGGATCTAAAAAGATAGAGGTAACGAAAATAAGGTATTTTGTACGTTTTGCTATTTCGAATAATTTTAATGAAACGTATCAAGTTGGTCATTGTTATTATTTAAGAACTAGGATGGAACATTCTGATGTGAATAATTCCAACGGAACATATCAAGTGGCCGTCGTTATTTTTTAAGAACTGAGGATCTAAAAGATAGAGATAATGAAAGTAAGGTATTTTTATTCATTATCAAACGTTTGCTAATGTGAATAATTCTTAATGGTTATTTAGAGACTTGAGAATCAAACGTTTGTTGATATGAAAATTTGAATGCAATATCAAGTTGGCTTTTAAGTATTGAGAAGTTGAAAAGATGGAAACAAAGTAAGTAAGGCATTTTGTTCATTATTAAATGTTTGCTGCTAATAACTCTTAATGGAATGCATCAAGCTCGTCATTGTTATTATTTAGAAATCTGAGGAGTTAAAAGATGAAAGTAACAAATGTAAGCACTTGTTCTTTATCAAACGTGAATAATTCTAACGGATATATCAAGTTGGTCACTGTTATTATTTAAGTATTAAAGAGTTAAAAAGACGGAACAACAAACACTTCTTTATTATACAACATTTGCTAATGCGAATAATTTCAACGGAATGTATCAAGTCGCATCTTTAGTAGCGTCTTCGTTTGTCTTCATTGAGATCATTATTAGCATCACAATAGGTCTTTGCTTGTGCTATTATTCTGCGTTAATTTCTTCATTGGTGCCTTCATTAGTACTTTTGTTTGGTCAAGATATCAAGATTACATTTTTTTTGGTAAGTTTCATTTTATCTATTTCACCCCAATACGTTTTAAATTTAGTCACTTTATGATGCTAATCTATTCTTTTTCTTTCACATCTAATCCATTCATTTTAATCATGTCACTCTGATCATAATTTCTTCCAATTTGTATGAGCATTGCATTTTAAAGGCATGATTATGATTTTGAATATACAATTTTTACACTTTGATCATTATGATCAGCTGCGCTTATATTTGCCCTTTGTGAAAGCTAGAACTTATCTGGAATTACAAAATATGGATCTCATAAACATCAACAAATACCAATAAGCAACTAAATACTATACTGGACCCAAGCTACGAAAGCCTTGATAATCAATAAGGCTCATATTACGTCACGAGGATCTAACTACCACTGAACTTAGTATAACAGGGTTCGATCACTAATTCTCTGCACTAATTTCACTTGTCGGGAGTAATTAACAGAGGAAACATTGGGTTCCAATCAATAAGGCTCTATATTACGTCACGAGGCTCTAACTACTACTGAATTAGAATAATGAGGTTCGATCACTAATTCTCTGCACTAATTTCACTTGTCGGGAGTAATTAACAGAGGAAACATTGGGTTGAGAGTATTGAACTCTAATTGAGTTCTTTTCGAACTGCTTTATTATTGTATTTATAGTTTTTACACTATTAGTAAGTACATGATGGCTATGCTAACTATGCTAACTATATTTATTATGTTTGCATTGATCACTATGTATAAATTATACGAATTGTACGAAATGTGCCAAATCTACCAGATTTACTAACCTTAATCTACCATGAACATACGGAAAAATTTATCCAAGCCATAGTACCTTTTTATACCATGTATGTATTTACGATTAATGGGCTTCGATTAACATTTGTGCAAAAGGATTTATTTTTACCTGTGATAACATTCTTGGTAATATCTTTATTGGTAATTTGTTGCTAATTTTATTATCTAATTTTTTATTATCATATTTACTGGATTTTTAGCTATAGTATTGATATTATTATAGTATTATTATTGTTTATGTATTGTATTGCTATAAAAAATATATAAAATAAATAAGAATTAATTATAAAATTTATATAATTATCAATATTTTTTGTTTATAATGTTACAATATAATTATAATAATTTTTTTAATAATAAATAAATAATTTGTAAGTATAACATACATATGATTATAGCATTGTAACAATATAAAGCTATACTTTTACAATGCATAGTATAATGCCAAGTAACAATACAATTAATAATATATAAACTTTATAAAAACAATATAATAACAAT